>CM039680.1:18437171-18643148 GCA_022537955.1 Schmidtea mediterranea
AAAAGAGACGAGATTACTAACCATGACTAATTTATGAGGGACAGAGGCAAAAGAGAGCAATAAGGTCTTCTATCGACAGCTGTGAACCGGGTTTGTCGAGCAACTTACGTAAGCGAGATATACCGAATTTTGCGGACAAATCCAACCACTTGAACACACTTTCCAACGTTGCTTGCAACGGGTGCAAGTGGGTTAGTAGCATTTTGTATGGCGTTACTAGGGTCGCAGGAAGATAGCAAGATTGAAACCCTGTAACCCAAATGCAAATTTGGGGGCTAAGCGGGATTAGAATGATTGTTTTTGCGAAACAAAGGAAATATAGACATAATAGTATTAAGGTTTAAATTGAAAATGTCGGGACGGCCATTTTGTCGAACCGCGGAGAGATGTAATAAATGAAACAAAAACCAAAGAGAAACGATAAATGGAAACCGAACAACTTACTACAAGATGAAGAAGGAAATGCTCAAGGAACTTAAACGACTAGCCCAAGTACAAATTTTGGGGCTCAGCGGGATTGAATGAATGTTTTTTGCGAAAAACCAAAGGATAATATAGCATAGGCTTAAGGATTAAAATTGAAAATGATCGGGACGACATTTTGGCCGAACCCGGGGGGTGATGAAAATATGATTTTGAGATTGAATGAGGAAAATGGGAGTGAAGACCGATGAAAAAGAACACAACTGACTACAAATCAGAAGTAAATAACAGAAACGACTGGCGCACAGATGGGGTCTCAGCCGATTGAAGCTTTGTTAGTTGGAAAGACCAGGACAACCAAGTTAGAAACAACAGAAAATTCTGTCAGTGCACCTCAGCCGGGTTGAATCAGAATTTTGTGTGCAAACAAATCGATGAGAAAGCATAAAGTTCGAGGAGAAAATAAAAAGAAAAAACAGCAATTAAAACTGCATACGAGATCTAATTTAGGGTCAATAAAGGATTAGTTTTTACAAAGAACCAGAATAATAAGCAAATGGTCAAAGTTTAAACAGAGATGTGGAGATGATATGTTCGCAAACTCAGAAGAGATGAGAACGATGAAATAAAACTCAGAGAACAACATAGTTGGAAAATAGAAACAAGCCGATACAAAAACTAAGACGGTTCCAAGACACTCACATCCATCAAATACTTGACGACATGAACACCCACTGTTGAAGACACGCAACAAAATGACAAGAACGCATAAGTAAATTAAAAGAGACTGCAAAATTCGGGATAAATAGAAATGAGAGGTAGTAACAGGGGAGTAAACGATAAACAAGAGAAAGCACCGAACACAACAAGAGGACCAAAATTAGAGGAGCCAACGGTAATGGAATTAAAAACAACAGGTAATTGAGTAAAGTAGTAGTTGATAAAATGAATCAAAATATATAAAGAGGTGAATGAAATTTAGTTAATTAGTATTTAGATAAATTTAAATGGGTAATTTGAAATACATTTTAGATTGGGATACCAGGCAAAAAAATTAATAGGGGAAACTAAAGGGGATTCTAAACATCGAAAATGACAATCTTGAGGAACTAATTAATAAACAAAAGTTAATTAAACGAGCTAAAGAGGATATACTGCAATCTCTAACCTAACTCCGATGAAACATTGCATTTGAATAAAATTGATCAGATATTTGAATAAAGATGTAACTCGTGAGAAGAATATATGAAAATTTATCTATGAGATTAGAGATAACAATTTGGGGACAAAGCTGGTAAAGTTAATGGAAAAAGTCAAGATATTGAGACCGAGATTGCAACAACAATGAAAGAGCAAACTAAGGTATGTGAGTGTTATGCGTGCAAAACAGAGGAAAGACGAAGTAATGAGTGAATACTTGCGACACCTGAGTTATTGTCATGGATGCGCACAAGAGTCGCACTGTATGTTATGCCAGCGAAAGATAAAGGAAAGACTAACGATTTACTTCCCATGAATTGTTATGATGACGATGAAATTATGTTGTTTATGCATTATTTGATTACTATTAAGATATAAAATGAATAAGAAAAAGAAATATGCAATGTTTTTAAATTATAAAACCACTGAATAACGATTAAACAAAGGTAATAGACGCGAAAACATAAAAGACCGAATTACGGCGAAATAATCAAAACACATGCACAGCAGAGCACATTAATAATTGGAACGGAAGAAATTTCGACAACGGCGAGTTTTCCTAGTGTATAATTCTTTTCTGTTTTATTGATTATTATATTTATTGATAATTAAAATGAGATAGACGAGGAAAAATGTTACTGAGCTATCTTATGATAGATACGCTCACCAAGGGCAAACCCTGATCAACTACTGAGAAAGGAACTGGTTAGGCGCAAGTCGGTATGTCAGCAAGTACGGCGAGAGATTATCACTCTTTTGGGGCTTGTTGATCGCGATTACCGCACGACAATTTGAAGGGGGGGGAAGTGACGAAGATGACCGAAAGTGAGAGAACGAGTTGTACACGGATATAGTTAATCAGTTAGAGTAAAGGTACCTAGAAGATGACTTCTTTTTCCCTAGCTGGTGTGAGGCACCAGAGGACAGCTAGGACTGTCGTGCTCAGGTTGTTATCAGCCAATGTGGATGATGAGGGCTGGCCGTTCGATACAAACACCGGAATCAACCCACGAGTAATCGGACGTCTTTTTTTTCGCTGCGGAGGCACTTGATACAAAACCCGGAATCAAAACCGGAGTATCGGGCCAAAACGGTAGGTGAGATGTGAACTAAGGTAAACTGGTTATAAACTCAAATGCCTACCTAAAGCAGATGAGAGCGCTCGAATCGAGCGAGAAATATGATGGATTGGAGCGGGCAGAGATTTTGGATAGTTATTTCCCGCGCTCCACCTTTTGAGCACTTCCTTTTCTTTCACTATCGGGATAATCAAGTAAACCGCTTTTATGGAATTGATTGAACGTCTAGGCATTTCCATACATCTTCTCATCACTCTCCTTGACGAGGTACACAACCGGATCCCAACAATACCGAGTACCGAGGGGAATGTTTTTTTATTGCCAACAGAGAGGAGTTTTGGTAAATAAGCCGGATCCCAACGCGAGTACCAAATATCCGAATGAGCGGATGAGTAAAGCGTAAACGGAAGAATGCGCGCCAAAAGACGCCTGGCTTGAGAGTCAAGTGTGAGGCTCAAACATACAAAGTCACTGAATTGAGCTAAGTCCGAATATAACAGGATATAGAGAAGGGCGGATGATTATAATAGATACTTGGGCAATAGCCGGGCTGGAATGAATTATAATAGATACTTGAGGCAATAGGGCGCGGATTGATCAATGATCAGATACTTTGAGGACAACTACGAGGGCGGAATGTCATGATCAGATCCTTGAGGCAATGAGGGCTGCGTGATCATGATTCAGATTACTTGAGGCAATAGAGGGCCGGATAGATTATGATCAGTACTGGAGGCCATAAGAGTACGAAAGAATATGGATATGAGTAAAGATGAAAATATGATTATGAATAGATATTAAGGTCACAGATGACCAGTAAAAGAGGTAAAGCCGAAGGCGACGAGAGCCGACGGAGAAAATCATAGAGGGCATAGAGCGCCAGCGATTGAGGACTAAGTAAATGAAAATTTTTTTGGGAGACATAGGAAAAATAATTAATGGAATGAAATGAAAGTAATGAAGAATGATGATTTTATATATTCGATATTATGATATAGATAATTGATACGACTATATAGATATGATAAGACTATATAGATAATTGATACGAGATTAATAGAGTAATTATTACGAGGTATAGATAATTAAAATGGAGCTTAAAATGGAGGGGGGGTGAGTCAGATACGATGACCACCCGAATAGATGCGAACAGGGATGAATAAATATATAGTAATGGTAAACGGAGGAGAAATTAGTATAGAGTATAGAATATTGGAGTGTTATTTATTTTTAGGATCGATTAGTCAAGCAAAGCAATCCAAGTCAAAGTACAAAGCAAAGCAAGGAGAAAATATTTCAGAAACAAAGACAAAGCAAGTGATAACAAGGAATTTGAATAAACGAGCAGAAAAGAATTGGGAATAAACGTCAAAGTAGTTTAGCAGAAAAGCAAAATAGAAGTTTTGCAAAGCACCAAAAACAAGAGGAAAGAAACCAGTCCAAGCCAGACGAATACACCGTAAACATTGATAGCCCATCAGCAACCACCACCAGAGAGCAAAAGCAGAAATAGAGAAAAAAGTTATAAAAAGCGGAAGAAAACGAAAAAGTTCGCAACGGTAGAATCCAAAACCGGATTATCAATTACAATGCAGCGACAGGAAACGCGCAAGATAGTGGATAACCGACGTTGAATCAACATATCGAAAGAAAACGAAAAAACGATATAGAAAACCGGTTGCCAATAATAGAAGAGAGAACGAGGAAGAGAGATTAAAAACACTCAAACAGTAAACTCAACACATGGCAAATTCCACAAATCTCCACATGACTCAATTCCAGATGCAAATACATAGCATGAAGTAAAAATAAGGACGACAGGAGAATCAGAGAAAAGTTTAAGAGAAAGACCGTTGACGGTATTCCACAAATTGGATACATTATAAGGAATTTAAGGTATAAAAATATCTGTCACGGAAGATCAAAAGAGTAAAACGAGCATACCCTGTATCTGAAAGGGAGCCGACAAGATGTATTGCGTAAGAAGAAGCAAGAGATGTAACAAAATTGACAACAGGGCAGAAATTAAGAGTTCTTATAAAGATATCGGGATAGAGAAAAGGGGAGATAGGAAGATATTGGGACTTCTACACCGAAAACAAAAGACGAGATGAAATCAAAATGCAGTGTACGCAGCGAATTTAAAGAAATTGTGTAAAGAATCCTGTCGAGAAACAGAATTGCCCCGAAGAAAAATGGTAGATGCTTCATAAGAAGGAATCAAAAGAGAAGAACCATACGAGCCAACCTGGGATTTTTGGCCACAGAAACGTTAGAACAAAGCAGTAGCAATTGCAAATAAGGAATGTGGCAGCCACTAGGACTGGGATAGAAGTGGCAGTCTTGCACAGAACAACAACATCAACAGTCAATGCCAACAATCAAAACAAACAATACCAATGCCAGCTATAATCAATTCATTCCAAGAGCACAGCAGATGTTCAAGCCACAGCAACGAGAAATCCGGAGATAAGGTAATAACCAAGTAAGTTATAATAATGAATTTCAGAACAATCCAAATACAAATGAAATGCCCATAAAGCCAAAAAGAGGACACGTCAGAGAATGTTTCCCGAACTACACTGTCAAAAAGTGGTCGACGAGCAATACTGAGAAAATATGAGACAAACCTATAACAAGCAGTTACAATTTGGACAACAAGGACATTTCGCAAGCAATGTAGCATAAGACGAGAACCAAACCAGCAAGATCAAACAACTCTATGGGAAACCCACAGATTAATGGTGATCCAAGAAGAAGACCATGTACGAGAAACATTCAACGAAGCCCATAGGAATTAAAATGAGATGATGCAACAGAATGCCACCAATATACAACGAACAACGAATCAATTAATGAGAAGCAATGAGGAGATCAGAGCTGAGAACAGAGAATCATCAAGAGCAACACAAGCTGAATGGCAAAGACACAACAGAGGAAGCTCAGGAATCCAGCAAAGATGGGAAAATCGAAATACAAACCCCGAAAAGAATTACATATGATGAGAATGGAAATTCCAGATGAAATCAGCACTCGAGGAGCAGTGTGAGAACCGAAGGGGGAGGAAATATGGATAACTGATAACGAGAAAAACATTGAATTAAATACGAGGGAGAAAATAGAGCCATCAAAAGAATACAGAAGAGAAAAACAGAGACGTCGACAACTGGAAAGGAATGACAACTGAGAAACAACGAAACCAGACTCAAGAGAGTATATCCGAGCATAGATGATGATAACGAAGATCAAAACGAGGAACTCATGCACGAGATAGACGAACTCGAAAAACGAAAATATGACACAAAAACAGAAGTAACACGTTGAGAAATAAAAGCAAGAGGAAGCTTTAGAACAAGAGGGAGAATCAGTTAAAAGAAAAAGAAGCAATCCTGAGCAAGAGAGAAAGCGGAGCTAAGCAAAGAAGGCACTAATATTAAAAATAGATCGGGCGCTTAAAACATTTAGAACAAGAGCAAGCACATAGATCAAAAATAGAAGTTGAGAAAAGAAAGTCATCTCAAGAACGGAGAGCAAAATTAGAACTACAAAAGCGATGAGCAAGGAAGACATCAACGTCACAAGGAAAAAAGATATCAGAACCAATAATAACAAAAAATCGAATCCAGAGTACGCTACAAAAAATAGAACAAAATCCAAGAAAAGAAAAGCCCACGTGGAGTAAGCTCACATCGAGAAAAAATAAAAGAGATAGGTTCAAATAAAGAGGGCCAACAAGAAAGAAAAGGGGAACAACCACATAAAATAGATGAGACAAAGACAGACGATCAAACAGATGAAAGATGAAGAGCGAGAATAAGCCCCCCCCAAAGTCCCCTGGCGAGAAATATTTCAATCAGTGCGAGAAAATAAACCAATAAGGAGAAGCAAAATCCGAATAAAGAAAATGAAACGAACGTCGAAGAGAAGATGAAACGTCGATATTAAAAGAAATCACGGAGAATTGTAGAAGAAGATAGATCGAATCAAATGTTCTAAGCCTCAGAGATTAACGAACCGCATACAGCAGAATAAGGAAATAATTGCGAAAGGACATCACGGGATAACGGTAACATTCACGGCATCAATGGAAAGATATGATAAGAAAGTAACCTAAGAGAATCTAAAAGAGATATCATAGAGAAGAGAGGTAATTATTGATTTTCCAGAAATATCCGAGACAGATAATACCACAAGAGCGAAAGCACCAAACGAGTTATATAATGGTGTAGGTGAAAAGCTAGGACCGCTACAAAAATAAACCTTATATTAAACAAGAAGAAAAATAAAGAGAGATATAACCTAGCGGATGCTCTAATAAGGCCAAAAGGAATAAATGTAGTAACATAAACAAAAATGAAAGCGAGAACGACAGCGGGAAATAGGCAGAAAAATTCAGATATGTACAGACAAAGAAAGAAACCTGGATTAGAAAAAAGAGAGACAAAAGATAATGAGGCAGAAAACCAGATAAAAATGGCAGAACAAGCAATAGACCAAGCAGAAAATATATTAACCGATATCGTTAACTAGACCGAATTCAATGAAAATATCGTAAAGCGTACGAGACACAGCATTAAGAAGATTTGTAAATGAGAAGAAAGATAGTGAAGCCAAATATGGAGAACACCAAAGAGATATGAGAGGAGATGAACCAATAAAGATAAGAAATAAAGCTACCAAATGATGAAAGAAAAGAAATATTGGTAGATCCCGATGTCAAATGCACGAATAATACGACGAATAAACAGAGAAATATCCCAACCAATAATCGAAAATAGTGATGACGGCATGTAGAAAGACGGTGCATAAATGTATCACAAACGACAAATAATCAGCGAGAACGAACCCCGAAATATACGAAAATTAGTATATGGGAAGACCAGGACAAACCATTAATATCATAGCATGGATGAACCAGAGAGAAAAAATACAACAAAAAGGGAACACAGATCCAAGAATTTCAAGAGGAAATGAAAAGAAAGATGGACCAAATACTAACCATCTACCAGTTATGCAGACAAGATGCGAAATTGAGCACAAAATTACAACCTATAGATGATTCGCGATGCCGATCAACACCATGGAAAAAGGTATTGATGAAAAGACAAAGGGGAAATGGCAAATGGAGAGATTCCCGAACCAAACATGAGCAAATATATCCAGGAGAAGCGCCAGAAGATCAGCAACGAAATAACTAGAGGAATAAAGATGAACCATAAAAAATCACAGAGGAAATGAAAAACGAAATGGAAATGGCAACCAGAAAAGACGAGGAAATAACGATAAGCCGACAGCCCCAAACACAATTGGAAATAGGTGAATGGGCTGAAAAAGTAAAATCGGCTGAAGAAGAGAAAATCATCGGTATCACAAGCCATCAATTCTATACAGAGATCGGAGGATACCGGATGAAATTGAGAGTATACCCAAACGGAGACGGTAGAAAAGGGAACACACCTAACAGTGTATTTTCTATTACAAAGAGGCAGATAGACGGAAAATTAGAATGGGCCATTTAATCGGAAAGTCACGAATTTCAAATCGCTAAACCCGGAAAATGGGAAGAAGCGACACAGCGAAAAATAGGAGAAGACCCAGATCTTGAGAAGTCAAAAGCAACACCACTGAAAATGTTGCGGGAGAGTACCGACACTTCTATTGAACAAAAATACGTAATCACCTCAATTCGTAAAAACGAACGATAACATACGTCGAAGTAGAGGAACAGTAACGAGAATGAAATGCGAATCCAACAAGAACAAGCGAGACGCGAATCAGTGTACTCGAGAAACGAATACCAGGGAACAAAATACTTGCCCACAGAATAGACGACCTGTGAGAAGGATAACAAGATAAGGAAAACGCAGAAATGAGAGAATAGCGAGCGATATTGAGAACCGGAGCAAAGAATAAAGACGAACTGTAACAGAGTTAGCAAATTGATAATGCGATCTGAGCCAGAAATAGTAGAATCTGCGAAACATAGTAAAGGAAATAGAGAAGTATCGGAGAATGTAGCGTGGTACCAGAACAATTCGAAGAAATTATCCGAAATATGAAAACACATATACGAATGGGCAGCCCGAAACGATCGAAAAGTATAGTTTAAAAATAGATCGCAGATTCGAACCAATCGAAAGAGATTTACTATCACGCAAGTGAGTGAAGTGAAAAAGAAGAATACCGAATGAACCGCCATTCCATTTACAATACCAAGGACGACATTAGACGACGATCTCGAAAAGCGGAGTTACGCAAATGCAACTAGATTACATAAATGTACTAACAGTAAGCAAAGATCGCGGGTAGAGAACTCAATAAAAGACGAAACCAGAACGAAAACGCAATAGGACGACAAGAGAGTCTAAACGCCAGATTCCACCTGCAGCAGATTAAGTAATCGTCACACAACCAGAGACAGAAAGAGAATTAAATGATCTAAATGATATGTGACGAGAACAACCCGAAAAATACCGGAATCAAAAAGATTGTTAGACAGAAGACTAGAAAACGATCTGATAACAGAGGAACCAGACAGCTAGTATGTGAGCAAAGACACCAGTTGAAATTATAGAGCCAGAATACCGAAGAAGAAAATAAAAGAAAGCGAGAAGACGCCGAAGCTCGACAGAGACGTGGAATAATTGGATAAATGAACGAGAGCTACAACAGCCAACACACACAACAGACGACAACCAAACGAAAGAAACAGGTACGGCAATGGAAAAGAACCAGAGGACGAACCAATTGAAACCAGCTCAGACAGGAAAACTCAAGAACAGATGCAGATGGATCAATTGAAACGAAATGAACAAGCGAGTCAAGTAACGACAGTAAAGGAAAATGAAAAGGCAAGAACAAGGAGCAAATGGATCAACAGATTGATAACTGATATGCTGGGATAGCAAATCCAGAATAAAGAGAAATTTAAAACTCAATAAATCGAGCGCAGCGAAACAGCTTGCAGCAATAAACGCCAAAAATAAAAAAAGCATGACAACAAGTACAACTACAACCAGAGATCCAGAGAATTACTGTTGAGAATAAATCACTTAACAAAACGATCAGACGATCCAAATAGATATTTGGTAGGAATGGCCTACCTGAAAGTACAATACGAATAGTGATAACAAAAGCGAACTCAAAAATAACAATCCAAACGATATGAATTCGCCATAACAGACATTAATCTAGAAAAAGTAATTTGAACCATTTCATCCTGACTCAAGGGATGGCAACCTTATAAATAGTAAGAAAAGATGAAAACAAACTGAAGTAAGCAAGCGAATAAAAGAGTATTAACGAAGTCGAAACAACGAGTAATGCAAGCGATCAAAAACAGCTAGAAAAGGGATGAATACAATCTTCTACAATACTCATAATGGATGATGTGCATAAAAGGAGTAGAACGTTTGTAGTATACATGATGTGACAATATAAAAATTGGTGATAAATACTCATTAAAAGAAACTAGAAAGTGAAAGCAAGCGAATCCTGAAATTACAGACAACGGCAACAGCGACTAATCGAAAATGTAATCAGAGTAGATGTCATCAAACGGAATAAAGGATGTTCCCATAACAAAGGAAAATGAGCATTTCATGCGGACACTACACACACTCAACAATTATAGACGGGAACGGAAACAACAGGGTTTCAGTAACGAGAGCGAATGTGAAGAAGGATTTACGACAGGACGCCATCTCAATGCTGGAAGAGTGAATGTAGCAGCCTAAGAAGGAAAGATGAAAAACTACCCGAGTATACGCTGCGGGAAGAATAACGGCGGGAGACGGAACATGCCAAGGAGGAGAGTACACCCTATTGAATCAACTAGTCAAAGGAGTAGTAGTGATTGAAAGCTCCAAGTAAAAGTTGAAATACCAAAGGATATTTCGATCCAGTATACACAAGCAATGAAAAAGTACCTCTTCAATGCAGCACAGAAGATCATCAATACGGAATGTCAAACGATCCGTATATCACGCGATTACCGAACGTAGACTCCCTTATTGAAAAGTGCAATATTTGATGAAACGTGCAAGGACAAAGTCACAAGAGAAAACGAACAATAGCAAAAAAGCGCCATTAGACGAAATACGGAGAACCGGAAGAATCGAAACCAACGATAACCACAATATCGATCAGAGGTCACACCAACAGTAGTAATATCAACAGATACTACAATCGGAATGAGGTTTATAAAAGGACGGATGGTGAGTAAATGCGAACGCAAATGTATCCGTACAATTATAAAGGAATAATTCTTACGCGAACAGCAATAGCCAAACGCAAAAGCGCAATAGACCCAAAGATGTAAAATAATCTGTAATAAATAAACAAGATGATATCCTATACATAAGGATGCATCAAACAGAGAAAATATAACAACGATAGTTAAAAACGACGTACTTAACAGAAGAAATATAAAACACAAAATTGGCAATGGCAATCACAAGCCGCATAAGCAATCCATATTACGACCCAAGAAAGGAATTGGAAGACATCGTTGGAGAAGTTATGTATACGTATAAATGCGAAAAGACAATTGCGAAACTGCCAGAGAATTCAACAATCCCGAGAGATAAATGCATAAACGAATTAGAGATAATGCATAAAGGAAAAATAGATTCGCTCAATCATAACAAGGATGATAAAACCCAGAGAAATTTGTACCCACATGTCAGTTGCCAGTAATGTAATGGACCGTTTATTGAAATAAGAGATGGAAGTGGTTACAATTCCAACTCGAGTAATAGTAGCACCACCAAAAATATTGGATTACACAGAATTGGCCAGCGAAGCAGAATTCAAACCAGTTGGACATATCGCAGAGTGGAATATACCAAACGAAAGATCTGGAACGAGCCAGAGAACATTTATTATTTCCAGCACAAAGGCAAGCAATATTATCCAACATTGTAACTATAACGGGAGGAAACAATTGAGAGAACCCAACTCCGAATTGTTACTATCGCCGGATCATTTTCACACGCTACAGAGCAAATATGATGAAAGCCATGTGGGGAAGATTCTTAATCTTCGGACAGATGATGGCAGGAATTTGGGAATAATACTTATCATCAATATCGTAAGGGGTAATCATAACACCAATGTTAGCATGTGTCGATATCATAAAAGAGAGAGAAAAATCACTGAAATGCAATGATTTACCGTTTTTAGCAAAGACAATGGTGTTACATGGACACTCAAAAGACATTCACAAGATAAAAAGACCAGTAGGAATTCTAACTAAAATGAATGGTACCGATGAAGAAGTCGGACGAAAATTTAAAGCAATAATGAGACTAGAAGCCGAGAAAACCAGAATGAAGCGACAAAAAACGAGTAATGGAAACGATGGATAAATTTCAGAGATGATAGTAACAGCGACAACGACGAAAACCAAGGAGGAACACAGATGCTAACTCAAGAACAACTCAAACAATGGGAAAATCGAAAGACAAGACATAGTGGACATTATAATCATCCACCACCAGTATATGAATGTTAAAGAAAGCAACATCATCAGTAGAGAGAAACATGCCAGTAGAAAGACACGTACGACACCAAGATCAACAACATTACGAAATATTTATCCAGTACCATACGAACCAAATTGGGCAGACTTAGTGCCAAGAACCAGCCAAGGATCAAGAAGTGTAGATCAGGACCCAGAAACTCGAACTATAGCTATGTTACAAACATTAGCTGGACCAACATTAACGGTACCCATAGAATAAATGGGGTAGAAATAAAAGCAATGATTGATACAGGAGCAAACATTTCAGCTATAAAAATGGATAAAATACCCGGAAGATTGTGGCCATGTATAGAAGAAGCCAACATGGATGTAATAACTTGCAGCAAAGAATCGGTAGCAGTCATCGGAAAAATCTGGTCGATAATAGAATATAAAAACGTAAAGATCAATACGTATTTAGCAGTTATCAGGAAACTGAGCGCAGATTGTATAATTGGAACTGATCTCATGCCAGAATTACTAAAAGAGATAATAATAGATCTAGGATCAATGGAGCTGAGAGATAAAACCGGACGAATATGTATGTTGAAATCAGAAGTGAGATGCTCAGAGAAAATAGTAGTGCCAGGACGCACACAAATGATTTGTTATGTGAAAGTAAACGAGGAAACTAGAGGTGAAATGATTTTCGAACCTAATCACAAATTCGAGAAAAAGAAAGAACTGCCATTAGCCAGAGAAATAGTGTATGTAAATGATAACAGTGAAATTCCGATCAACATTACAAATTTTGACGAGGAAGATAAAGTTATCTACGAAAACGAACGATTGGGAAAATTAACACCAATGATGGACATTGAACTCCCAACAACAAAAACTGCAGGAACTGAGGAAGAACTATGGACAATCGACAGTCAGCTACTAAACGAAAACGAGAAAGAACAACTACAAAGACTGCTAATGGAATTTAAAGATATATTTGCAGCATCCGACTTAGATCTCGGTACAAGCGATGTAACGCAACACACGATACCACTAACAGACGATACCCCAATAACACTACGGCCATATCGATTGGCAGAAGCTCAAAAATCAGAAGCAGAAAAAGAAGTGCAGAAGATGCTAGACGCAGGAGTAATCGAACCAAGTTGCTCGCCATGGCAATTTCCAGTGGTCATGGTAAAGAAAAAAGACGGAACACAACGGTTTTGTATAGATTATCGACGACTCAACGCGGTAACAAAGCGGGATACATATCCGTTACCAGATATAAACGAGATGTTACAAACGTTGCACGGAGCAGCTTATTTTACATCGCTAGATTTAAAAAGTGGGTATTGGCAAATAAAGGTCAAAGAGGAGGACAGAGAGAAAACTGCCTTTACAATTGGAAAAGATCTATATCAATTCAAGAAAATGCCTTTTGGACTAACCAACGCACCAGCTTCATTCCAGAGATGTATGAACTTTGTAACTCACGGCATTAAACAATGTATGGTATATATTGATGATTTATTAATTTATTCTAGCACCTTCGAGCAACATTTAAAAGATATCCGTAATGTATTCGTTCGACTGAGACAATGGAAATTGAAATTGAAACCATCAAAATGTGATTGGGCAAAGGAAAAAGTTACCTTCTTAGGACACATTGTGTCGGCGAAAGGCAAAGAACCAGATCCAAGGAACATCGAAAAGATAAAGAATTGCCCTGCACCAAAGACAGTCACACAAGTGCAAGAATTCTTAGGCTTATGTGGTTATTATCGAAAATTCATCAAGAATTACGCAACTATTGCGAAACCAATACAAGAGTTAACCAAAAAAGATACCTCGTTTATATGGGAAGAGGAACAACAAACAGCCTTTGAAACACTCAGAGATAAACTGATATCAGCACCAATACTCGTACACCCAGATTTTAAGAAACCGTTTTTGTTAGCAACAGACGCAAGTGGGTATGCATCTGGAGCAGTCCTAGGACAATGGGATGACGAGAAAAGAGAACGAGCTATTGGATATTATAGTCGAACGTTCAAGAAACACGAAAAGAATTACTCGGGGTGACCGAGAGAGAAGCATTAGCAATAATCCAAGCTATTAAACATTTCAAATATTTATTATGGGGTCACGAGATATATATCACGACTGATCATCAACCATTAGTATGGCTAGGCCAACATAAAGAAGCCTCTAGTAGATTAATGAGATGGGCGATGCAGCTACAAGAATACTCACCGTATATAAAGTTCAAATCAGGAAAAGCCAACGCTAACGCAGATTGTATGTCAAGATTTGTATTTGAGGAACTGATGGATCAGGATGTAAGACGAATATGCATGATCATCGCAGAAGATATTGATTTCACAAAACTGAGAAATGAGCAGAAAGAAGACGATGAGTTGAAAACAATAATCGAATTTATGGAAACTAATGATATGAAAATCTTCGACAACAATAATAAATTGAGAGAACATATGGAAAAACACAGACATCGATACACTATGGAGAAAGGATGGTTATTACTAATGGATGGTGAGAAACGACTTATGTGCTTACCAGAGAGTAGACGAAAAGAGGTGCTAATGCAATATCACGATGGAAAACTTGGAGGACACATGTCAGCAAAAAAGACGGAAGCAAGACTGCGTCAAAAATATTATTGGCCAAATATCGGAGAGGACGTAAAAGGATGGATAAAAAATTGTCTAATATGTGCAACCAGAAAAAGCACAGGAAGTAAATTGAAAGCACCGTTAAAGCCAATGCCAATTCCACCAGAACCCATGACAATGATCGCAATGGATGTAGTAGGACCATTACCCGAAACCAACGATGGAAATATCTATATATTAGTAGTAACAGATTATTTGTCAAAATTCCCCAGAAGCATTCGCAATACCAGATCAAAAAGCCAGAACAATAGCGAGAATCCTAGTAGAGGAAATATGTTGTAGATACGGAACACCCAAACAGATCCTAACTGATCAAGGAACCAACTTTATGAGCGAAATAATAGAGGAAGTAACGAATTACTTCAGAATTGCGAAATTGAGAACATCACCGTACCATCCACAAACAAACGGACAAACCGAACGATTTAATGGCATATTAATAGAAATGATGTCCAATTACGTAAGCAGACACCAAAAAGATTGGGATAGATACATAAATCTATGCCTCATGGCCTACAGAATGTCAATACATTCAGCAACGAAAATGAGTCCATTTAAATTAATGTACGGCAGAGAATGTAACATACCAATAGACCTAGAATATCAACCACCGATATCACAGTATATGGAAATTGACGATTATGTAACAGGATTCAAAGAGCGAATGCAAGAGATCTGGAAAACAGCAGGTATGAATATTAGATTTAAACAAGAGAGCTACAAAGAGTTACATGACAAAAAGCGAGATGTGCGGGAGCACAACTTTCAAGTGGGAGATTGGGTAATAATAGCAACGCCAGAAATCATCCCAGGAGTAGCCAGAAAATTACAAAGATGTGGTAAAGGACCGTACGAGATAATGTACGTAAACGAGAATAATGCGCGAGTCAAATTGGTCAATAACCCACTCACTAGACCTATCTACGTAAACGTGAGTAGATGTAAAGCAATACCGAGAACAATAACGAAAGAACCAGAGAATCGAGGTATGAAAACCAGATCACAAACTCAACAGCTGAGTATAAACGGACTAACGATGAGTCGAAAGATAGAAGCAACAGCAAATAATATCGGAGAGGAACCGAAACCAGATGAATCCAAAATAACTCTAAACGCAACCCAAGACAATGTAGACAAGATGGATATAATAGTAAAAGCTATCAGAGAGATAATGCCAGAATGGGTCGAAGGAAAAGGATGGATGAGAATAGTAAACAAAGCGGGAAAAATCGCAATGGATTATGCTAAAGGAGCTAGAAGCCCACCAGAAATGGACCGCATTAAAGAGAGTATACCTATGATATTCACTATGGCAGATGTAGAAGGAAACGTACCTCTACATATTGCAGTACAACACAGAAACACTCAAAGGATAATAGATATAATTCAACTTATGCAGAAATGCGGACACGCCTCAAACATACCCAACGAAGAGGGACAAACACCATTAATGTTCGCAGTTGCAGCAGATGCTTCGACGACAGTTCTGAGAGAATTACTAAAAACAGGATCATCGTTCAAAGAAAAAGACAATGGAGAAAACAACGTACTACACTATGCACTAAAATCCAGACAGGCAAGCGCAATAAAATTTATAACCAGTAATGCGACAAGTAGAGAGAGAGAAATGATGGGTAAAACAATTCAAACATTATGGGAAGCTATCGATGCCAAACAAGACGAAGCAGCAGCCAACCTGATGAAATGGACCTACGAAAGTTCACCACTTAAAGTATTCAATGTAAACTATATGGTAAGAAACAGAAACGTTCTATTAAAAGAAACAATATATGCTCACTATCCATTTCCAAAGACAATAAAAGCAATGTTGAAGTGGGAAGGACTAAAATTCACCAACCATCCAAAGGAAGCAATACGAATCGGAGATAGAAAAGAACAGTTATTGATGATAATACATAGATGGCATCGAAAGCAAATAAGATTCCAAGCAAGCAAACAAGAGATAAAAGAGATGGACGATATAAAAGCGAGAATAATAAAAGTATACGAAGAAATTATTGAAATAATAAATGTCGAGGACGACATTTCAAAGGAAACCCCGGATGGAGGTAATATCGGAGAAGGAGGAAGTGACAACAGCAAAAGCCAAGACGATCAAAATGCTAGAGACGAAAATAAATCCGCACAACAAGAGAAAAAGGAATCACCCAACGAGGAACGTCGAGAAACGAACAACAGCAATAACGAGGGAAAACGAAACAGGGGGGATGATGCCACTACAACAAAAGAAAAATCAAAACCGACCGACCCTGCTACAAAAAATAATGATACTAATCACGTCCATCAAGTTAACGGAAGCTGACGAAAACATCACAAAGGAGATAAAATCGTTCAGAATACGAACAATAAATGAGAAAGGAAGCGCAAGCAAAGGAATATGCTTACAACTGACGATGAATACAAGCATAAGTTGTCAATTTGATTCCATAGGAAAACCAGGAAAGATAGAAATACGATCCGAAAACTTATCATCATGTCAAACCACCAAAGATGTATGTAGAGATGCTACAGAGGATAGAAATGTAAAAATCCAAGTAAAGCCAGGAATAGGCAAATTGCGAATAATAAACAGAGGAATAGAAACGATCGAACAAGTATGTATACAAAACAAAATTATCGATTGTTGGAAAATGAATATGAAAGCAGGAAAGAAATGTGAATGGGATAGCCTAGAAGGAAATGCGGAATATGTAATATGTGCCAACAATGATATAATAATAACGTGCACACTAGCCAAAACCCTGGGAGAAAAATTCACAACACCAAAAGAAGAACCTTATCAACGACGAGCACGAGAAAATAAAGAAATAACGATAAAAGTGGAAGCAGACCCAAAGAGTGGAGAAGTGATAATAGTCGAAAATATGGGTAAAGAACCCATCACAAAAGTTTGTATATTCGAAACTAAAAAAGAACGGAACGATAAATGAGAGAATCAAATGTCAATCAAATGATGATATCAAAAACCAAAAATACCGCATCCCAACTAAAAGAAAACGTGGAAAGTATATAGTACACGTTCAGAAAGGAAGAGATGATTACTGGAAATCAATAACCAGAAAGTTACTAGAATCAACTACGACAAAACATCCGGAAAAGGAAACAAGAGGAAAACCGTATCAACGACAGATCAGAGAAAGTAAAGCAGTAATAATAAACATAGAGTCAAATGCAGCAAATGAAGAGGAAATAGTAATTGAGAATACAGGTGAAAAACCTATCACGAAAATCTGCATATACGAACCTAAAAGAAACGAAACAGTAAACAAAAGAATCCAATGCGAAACAAGCAAAAATATAAAGAATCAAAAGTATAGAATCCCAACAAAAAGAAAACTGGGAAAATATGTAATAAATATCCAAAAGGGAACCCATGAACATTGGAGAACGATAACAAGGAAACCACTCAAATCAAATGCGACAGATCAATCCACAACAAGACAATCTGAGAGAAAACCAGGAAACGAAACATGGAAAAAAGGAATGATAATGGATGACAGCCACCTTTCAATTCATGAAGCATTACAACTCCAGAAAGCACTTAAAAATGTACAACCAAAAGAAGGAGTAATGGAGACAACCAGTGCAAGAGAAAATACAACCATGCAGCCTAACGAGAAGAACTACATGATTAAAATGATCTGGATAACAACAGCAGTAATAAGCAGCATAGTAATGCTAATAATAATTCAATTAGTGAGAACTACCAAATGCAAAAAGAAGTCAGCGAAGAGAAGATTATGGCCAGCGGTGGAAAAATTCAATTATGACATCGAATTAGGACAATATGATGTAGAAAGAACCGAGGAATATGAAATCATAGGAAATTCTAGCACAAGCGGACTCTGGATAAAAGAACCGCCCATTATCGAAGCACAACAATGGTCCAACGAATCTGATGTATACCAGATAATGAATGAGAAATATGGGGATATACGGACATTGCGTATAGAGTCCCCGGAGACGATGGTGTAAAACGAGAAAGAGACGTTGTATATAGTGTAAAATATTATGTAGTATAATAGTAGTAATAGTATGCACGTATTTATAAATATTGTACAAAATGTGTTAGAAATAGTTAGCAAACAGAAATGAATACGACGAATTAATGATGTATTATAACCAACAGATGAATCCGAATAACGTAAATCAACCAAATCAAGTGAGAATACCGCCAATCACAGAAGCAATACAACAACCAGCAGCTGCCAATGTACCTATAGAGATTGTAGAATTAAATCAAGGAATATATCAAGATCAAGGAATCGAGGCAACGTGGAGACGACAATGCGAATTAATGACATTAATAACAAACAATGCGCAAACGCAGTGGACAAATACTCATCTAGTATTAACGGAAAGTGTGAACAGAGGTCTACAACAAGCCTTAAGACTAGAAGAACAACAGAGAACAATACTACAATTACAGAGAATGAATGAACAATTAGCGGATCAAGTTAGATGGCAAGCTGACGAGATTAGAAGACTACGTAGTAACCAACAGCACGTAGATCCAGCAAGTTGGGTGGAATGGATAGCATCAATGCCAGAATTCACCCCAGAACCGGATTCAACAGTAGAGTAAAAATAAAGCGTACCGTGTAAATATGTGTAAATAGAACGATAGAAGTAAAGCAACGTCAAGTAATCAGAAAATTTTTGTAGATATGCAGACAATCATCGAGAGAATTAGAGGAAGCGAGAATCCATCCGAAACTACGAGACGAATAATGAAAAATAAGATTAGAATGGTGAACGATATCAAAGAAAGATTAAAATGTTGTAAATGTAAAGAATTACTGATTGGAGCGAGACAGACGAAATGCGGATGCAGAATATGTACAGATTGTACGATAGAAGTGATAGAAACACAAACAATAAAATGCCCTGGATGCGACGAGACGATTGAAAGGGATGAAGACCCTACAACAATGGATAAAGCTACTAATAAAGAAATCAATAATTTACTAGTTCAATGCCGAGTAAAAGAGTGTGAATGGAAAGGACTTATGAGGGAAGCCGAAAATCACGCAAATGAATGCGAATATAACGAGATATTATGCGAAAAATGTCAAACCATCACAACGAAAAAGACGATAAAAGACCATCACAAAATATGTATCAAGAGGGAGGAAAAATGCGAATTCTGTGGAGTCATCGACGAATGGATAAAAATAGAAATGCAACATCGGAATCCAAAAGAGGAACAAATATGCGATCGATATGAAGGAGTATGCGCAAACAACTGCGACAAGAAAGATAAAGTCAAACTAAAGGAACATTGGAACGAATGTAGCGGCAAACCAGTCAAATGCCCGTTAGAATTATTCAATTGTCAAACGCAACTACCAATGGCGGAAATGCAAAAACACATGATGGAAAATAGCATCGAACATACCGAAATTATGATGAAAACGATAGGAATGTTGGCATGGGAGGTAAAAAGCCTACGAACAGAAAATGATGCACAAAAAGCAATAATAAGAGAAATATTAGAGTCCAGAGAGAATTTCGAGAAAAGCCAAGGAGACACACTCAAGAAAATGGTCGAAATGGAAAAGAAAATGCAACAGATGACCAACAACATAAAGGAACTAGAAACCAACAATTCCATAACCAGAAAACATCCTACAGCACCATTTATATGGAAAATAACCGAATTCGCAGAAAAGCTACAGAGAGCAAAAGATGGAACACAAAGAATTCTAGACAGTCCACCAATATACAGTTGGGAAAATGGATACAAATTGGGCATTAGATTATATCCAAATGGAGATGGGAATGCAACGGGCACCCACATCAGTGTCTTCATCAGAATAGGAAGAGGAGATTACGACGAGCTATTAACATGGCCTTTTAAACAAAATATGATATTGACAATGAAAGGACAAGAGGACTATCGTAACCCAATCAGAACAGGAAATGAACCACAGATGGGAAGGCCAACAACTGACTGGAATACAGCAATTGGAACACCACGTTTCTATCCACAACAACGATTGAGAGGAGAAGGATTCTTGCGAGAAGATAATCTGTATATAAAATTAGAAGTAGAGAAGCCAGATAAGACGTTGTAAAGGGAGAGAGAAAGTGTAAATAAAATGTAAATAAAATAATAAAAATCAAATAAAAATCAAAAAATTACAAATAACCAAAAAAAAAAAAAAAAAAAAAAAAAAAAAAAAAAAAAAAAAATCAGAAAAACAAAAATTCAAAAATAATGACAATATTTAGATGGCAAGCGGACTCAATGAAGAGATAACAATACAGATGAGAGAAGGACCAAATTCGATATGGACGAGACTATGGAAAAAACCAGAAGAGGAGGAAAAAACCAATATACTAACAGCAGCAATAACATACTATGCGGATTTTGATGTAGAAGAAAGACCACAGCAAATCAGGACAAAAGTATACCCACCAATGAGAGTAAAAGACGAAAATTTGAGAAAAGAGGAACAAAGATACTTAACGTTTAAAGATAATAAGGTGTTTACCAACCAACAAAGCAAAGAAATGGCTGCACAAGGATTTTACTTTACGGGAACACCAGAACTACCAGACGAAGTAACATGCATCTTCTGCCAAGGAAAACTCGCACAATGGAAAAAAGGAGAAACAGCAAAACGGGAACATCGAGAAAAACTCCCGAGATGTCCATTTATGTTAAATTTAGACGTCAGAAACCAAGCGATGAATAGATCAGAAGGACTTCGACAATCAGAAATAGACAGAGATGAAAAGGGAGGTGAGAAAAAGATAACGATAATAAAGAATTTCGAAGATCCAACAGAATTAATATGGGAAAAGGAGACTATAAACAGGACATTCGAAGAGAGAATTAAAACCTTCAAAGGAAACCCAAGAGCAGCAGAATTTGCGAGTCAAGGATATTGCCAAACCGCCAGAGGAATAATGTGCGAAGGATGTAAAAATCAACAACCAATACCAGATCAGAATGTTAAAAAGCTAAAGCATAAAGGAAAATGCATGTATAAACAAGAAAAAGAGTCAAAGAATATCGAGATAATAATTTCCAACCAGCAAATAGAAGATATCTTGGATCGACCAAAAACGAGAACCATAATGCTATTATCAGGAGTGGATACTCAAAAAATGAGGAAAATAATCCAGGAAAGGTTAGCTAATAAGTTGGAATGGTACGACTCGACACAAGCAATAATCCGAGCAATCAAGCAATATCAAGAAAAACCTAAAGAGAATCGAGACAAATCGATGATAAAAGAAGCTATTTTGGAGCAGTATCAGTGTGTGACATGTTGGCAGAAACATGTAGAAATAATTTATATGCCTTGTGGACATATGGTCACATGTGAGGCATGCGGGATAAAAGTCAATATATGTCCAGTATGTAGAAAGCCGATCAACGGGCGGATCAAGGGATTCCGTTTCGCTGATCAGTAGATAGAAACCGGAAACAATGTGTAAAAAGTGTAAATAGAGATAAACGAAAAAACAAAAAATTATAAAAACTCAAAAACCACAAAAATACGAGATGATGTAAAATTACGATAAAATTTAGTGATGAGTGAAAAGAGAGAATAACCGATTATTAATATTTAGAAAACAATGATGAATCCAAATGAGACAAAAGAAATTGTAAAAGAGGCTGAAGAGACGAAATCAGCAACCAAAGATCAACCAGAGTCAATAAAAGTAATAAATGAGGAAGTAGAATTATGGAAACAAAGGACGTTGCAATTAAAAGAAATGCTATTAATCGCAGAGGAAGAATTAGCACAAGAGACGCAAAAAACGAAAAGGATGAAAGAGAAGTGGGAAAAACAACTAGAACAAAAAATAATTTACCCGGAAGGAAAAGAGAAAACGTACCAAGAGCGAGAAGAGGAAATGATGAAGGAATTTATGCAGAACCAAACTAGAATCAGAAATCAAAGGAAAGAAATACAAACTCTAGAGCAAGAGAAGCAAGACCAACAAAATGAAATCGAAAGATTGCGAGAAGTGATAAAAGACAAAGAGGCAGAGATACGAGAAGAAGGAGAGGAAACGATAAAGATTATACAACAAATGCAGGAGGAAATTGGGCAAATTAGCACCCAATATCGAATAGAGAAAACAAAGAGAACCCATTTGGAACAAGCCAAAGAATGGGCAAAACGACAAGCACTCCATTGGAAAGCCAAATGGACGGAAGATAGAGAACAGTCAAGAAGCAATTGGGAATCGCGAATCAGACATTATATTCAGCAAATAGCCGAAGAGGAAGATAGAACAAGAGCTTACAAAGCTAAATGGGAAAATGCGAAAGAGGAAGTCAACAAGTTGAGAAATCAAGGGCCAAAACCAGCAAAGAAAATTAGAGAGCCCAGAGACGATAGACAAGAAAGAATGCTGACTCAGATAACCGATCAAGCAAGAAAATGGCGAATAGAGTGTAGAATATTCGAAGACGCCAACGCAAAACAATCTAGCTATATAGTGAAGTTAGAGCAAGAAGTTGAGTATCAACAAACTAGAGTAAAAGAAATGCAAACCGAGCAGGACGAAGCTCGCCGAAAAGAACAAAAACAACAATGGAAAACGGAGATCAAAGAAAAAGCAATAAAAAGAGAAGCGAAAAAATGGAAAGAGCACTTTCAAGAAGCCAAGAAAGAGATAAGACTGTTACCCAAAAGGATACTAAATACGGAAGATTGGGAGCTTTGGGAACAAGTCGAAGTGCAGAAAGAAACAATCGAGGAACTAAACGAGGAGGTCCAAAACCTAGAATTTCGGGAAAAAATCAGACAAGGCACAATAAGAAGGCTCAGGAGACACGAGAAAGAATATGAACAACAATCCAACGATATGGACAAGAGAGCAGCAGAAACGAGAAATCAACTAACTGATGAAAGACGGCAAAACCAACAATTAAACGAGAGAATAACAGAACTCCAGCAGGAGGTGAATGGACACCGAGGAGTTGCGGTATTTAAAGAAATTCAGTTGAGACATCAACATGAAGTCAACGAGCAGTTGAAAGAACAAGTAGAAGCAGAGATAAAAGCAATAAAGCAAGGATATGAGGAAAATGAACAGAACTTGAGGACAGAGATCGAAAAGTTAAAAGCGTTGGAAAACACGCATCGATTGGAAACGCAAGTAGAAGAGTTAACAGAAAATACGGAATATCTTGCCTATCTCTTAGACGAAGAGATACAAATATCAAACGCTTTACGTGAAGAGATAAATACCTTGCAAAACCGACCACCAATCCTGCTTATGCCGTTATATCCGACGGAAATGCTAACTCAAGTACCCGCCGAACCCGATGAAGGATTCGGGGAGACGAACGAAACGATAGTGTAAAATCAAAGAGGAAACATTGTAAAAAGTGTAAAAAGATAATAAAAATAATAAAAACGATAAAAAACAAAAAATGGTAATCGATGTATATTTAGCATGAATTTGAACGAAGTAGAAATCCAAATGAATCCAGAAGACGGAGAATATGTACCAAGCCCAATTCAACTAGTAGAACCAATCGAGCAAGACCCACTGAGATATTACAGTAAAAGATGGAGAGCCGAAAGAAAAGAATGGCAAGAATTAGTGGAGGAACAAGATTCAGAAATCGCCCGGATAAATCATCAGTTAATACAATCCAAACAACTAACCAATATGATAAAACGAAAACTAACGTCCAGCATGGGAGAGAACAGAAATCAAAAGAGAGAAAATGAACGATTGAGACGAGAATTAGCAGAAATAAAGACTCGAGTAATCCTGGAAGATTATTGGAAAACCGAAGCAGAACGAATGAGAGATAGTAGAAAGAGCGAACAGAGATATGTAATACAACTAGAAGACAGTTGTAAAGAAGCCAGAGAGATAAAAGAGAGCCATCAACAAGCTCAAGATGAGATTAAAACGCTAACAGAACAGCTCCAGGAAGCGAGACGAAAGCTGGAAAAGCAAACAGCTAAACGAATAAATAGTAAACGTCAACTTAAAAGAAAGCAAGCGAAAGAAATAAATCTTCAGATAAAAATAAAAAAGCAACAAAGACTAATTAAAGAAAACCAAGAGCGAATAAAAGAACTCCCAAAACTAACCGAGCGATTGATAAAAGCCCAAGTCCTGATAATGAGATTCTCAGAAAATAAAACTAAAGAGGAGTGCGCGATACACTCCACCCCAGAAAAAGAGAAAGAGTAAAAAAGGGCTAAACTCCACTGTAAATAAACAAAACAATCTTGTAAATAAATATAAAATTGAGTATGTATTCGAAAATAGAAGTTATGAACCCAAACCTGTGGATAATAATGATGATAATAATGAGAAAATGCAATACTGAGAACCCGTTAGAAAGATGCGAGAAATCCCAACCCTTCAGAAGAGAGGACAGCACCTGTGCCGATTTTAAAGAAATTTGTAGTAACCCCAATAATGAGGAATGTCAGCAAATAAACCTCCAATGTATGCAATGCCCCACAAAAGAAAACAAGGACGAGTTAAAACTGAATATCAAGAAAACCCAAATAATGGTACAAACCCTATTGAAAAATAATGAAGAGATAGCCAATATAAAAAATGAGAACCGAGAGATAAAGAAAACCCTAGAAAATATCATCAAACAGATTCAAAGAAAAGCCAAAGCAAATCCCAATAATAAAATAATTCAAGAAATTCAAAAGATCATCCTATCAATCAAAAAGCAGCAAGGAAAACAAATCAAACAGAAAAATGAACCCCATGCAATGACAAGTCTATCAATCGAACTCCTACTACCAATTAGTGTAACATCCAACATAATACTCCTAATATGTTGTCTTATCCTCGGCCTAACAAACAACAAGCAAAGGCAGAATCCCCAAATCCAAAAGGTCAGAAGAATGTTCACCCAAATTCGAAAAACTACCAAACCCAACGAAATGACAAGATTCTCGCAGATTTCCATCAATCACCCTTCAAGATCAACCCAGCTCGAAAGTGAAACCCAAGCCATCAGCGATTCATTCGAAAACAAGTACAACTGAGCTACAGTAACTGATATTGATTTGAACTGATTCTTCTAACTCGAACTAATTTACATTGATTTGAACTGAATTTACTAACTCATACTGATCTACAGTGATTCGAACTAATATTGATCCACATTGATATTGAACTATCCAATTTTTTTTGATTATGTACTGTAGCCGGACCTTAAGTCCATCTTTCTCTTGATAATTAACCTTACAGTAGACATTTTTATGAATGTGAATATTGAAAACGAAATTGTATGTATTATCAATTGAAATTGCGGGTCGCAATTTTACGGACCCCCGAGTGTTTTATGTTGGGCCAGAACGTAAACGGCCTTGATAAATGTTTAAATGGATCAGAAACACACACGCAGATACAACACGCAATTTAAAATAAACCTGAAAAACACCAAATAAACCCTATAAAATCTAAGAAATAAAAGAATTAAATATAAAATAATAAACCTAAAAATAAAAATAAATAATAACAAAATGCACCAAGATCTGCACGATACCTACACAAATACAACAAGAAAACACGACAAATTCGACGAAATTAGGAAAATCAATTAAAGTTCATTAAAGTGGAATTTAAATTGAAAAATTGAATTAGCAATAATTCAATAAAAAACTTTAAATAAAAATTATAAAAATAAATCAAGAAATATAAAAATTAAAAAATAGAATTTACTAGAAAAGAACAAGGTCGAATTTTGTTTTACTGCATCAAATTTTACACGTCACACAATTAGGTATAAATACTGATCCATTTTCACATTAAACAACACCTTACAAAAAACCATTTTTGAAAATTGTGAAATTTTTCTTAAAGAACCGTTTTTCGAAACACAACTTACAAAAACCATTTTGTGAAAACCTTATTTTTGGCAAATTCTTCGAATCTATTTTAAATTTTTAGGTGAGAATCAGTTATGTTGGAACCCTCTTTCCACATCACGACCTTGCATCTCATTGGAGCTCTGCTCGGCGTCGATGTGGGGAGAGAGGTATTTATGCTATTTTATGTTCAATTTTATTTGATGATTTTTGGAATGGTTAATGGGTAACTTTATTTATTTCATGATTAATAAATTTTATTAATATGTATTTATATGTTTTCATAAATTTATAAATTAACATCTTAACTGTCGAAATTTTTCCGGCCCACAGCCGACACATCACGCAAGTTAGTAAAATCAACATAGTGCAGATGCATGTAAGTGCGTGGAAGATCGCCAATGATATGCACCCGTGAAGACTCAGCGTGCGCAACGCAGCGGTCGGATCGTAAATATTTATCCCTATAGTTGAAGCGAGAAATAAGGAAGAAGTCTCTGGCTGCTTCCTCGTTTCTCAATTCTGTAAAATCGACCTAAAATTATCATACAAACGGCTTAAAATCACCACACCGAGTAGTCCAGTGGGCACTCAATAACTATAATATAAACACACTATGCCTTAAGATCAATTAAAGGAAAAGGGTACGGGGACAACGTAAATTGAAATTGCTGATATAACCACTTCCGTGTCAACGCCATAAAATGAGTTTAATAAAGATACGATTAATTGAAATAAAATGAATTTAATAGAGATATGGTTAATAGAAGTAAAGTAAATTTAACAGAGTTATGATGAAATAAAACGAATGAAGTTATGATTAAGATGAAGTAAAATGAATTTAATGAAGTCATGATTGATAAAATGAATTCAATAGAGTTATGATCAATAGGAAATGAAAGAAATCAAATAAAGTTATGATTAGTATGAAATAAAATGAAATTATGAAAAATGAATTTAATGAAATTATGATTAATAAGAAATAAAATGAATCTAATAAAATTATGGTTAATAGGAAATAGAATCCCAACGGTAAAGCGATTTAATATGATATAAAAGAAAATCTTAATTGTAACAAAAAATTGGCAAAGTTTAATAAAGAATAAAATCTTGTTTGTAAGAAAAAATTAAATAAAATTTTCGATTAATGAAAATAAAATCTTGTTGATAAAATAAGCAAAGTTTGTAATTGAGACGAAAATCAAATTTTATTTGTTAACTCTGATACAATTAACAATCATAGAAAGTAAAAATCGTACTTACTAGGATATAGGATTAATCACAAACCGAGACCATAACGGTGAGGTAAGCAAATATTGCGATCCATAATAAATTAAAATCCAATAGTATAGGGGAATAAATGAAAACCAATAAATTCGAAAAGTTTGAGATTAACCATAAATTGGGAACATTTTTAGATATAACCCGGCAGGATAGGATCATGTTGTAATTGCGCAAAGATTTGAAATTGACCAATAAATCCGAATCATGTTTTAGACAAATTGATTGCGAAATGAGACAGGGATTTTCCATAAAATCGAAGTTAATCCAAACGTAGCATAAGATCCAAATTTGAAGATAACAAAAATCCATGTTCACCACGAAAAGTCGTTTTATTAACAACACCATCGCTTCCCAAGTGCAACGATATTAGAAAAGGTCCATTCGAGGAATGTTGATAAAATCCAAGGCAGAGGTAGCCCAATATTGCGACAAGAACAAATGACAATTCTGTTCATAATCATACTAATTTTGAAATGTGATAAGTAGAAATTCCGAGACGATCGGATTAGCTGAGTAGGCGCGACAGTCGACGTAATTAACATAAATTCAAACAAATATCTTTCTAATGAGCACCTGCAGACCCTTAATATAAACATAGCATGAACACAACAACAAATAATCGGAATCACCATAGAAGTGATCAATTTAAACACCAATCTGTTTTGACCTTCGTGAGATTTATTTTAAAATTTAAGCCGATTTTGTCAACTTGGTTAGAAAAAATTTAACATTGAAATAAATCTAAAAAATTTACAAAGATTCTTAAACTTGAATTAGAAATAAATTATGATTGATAACAGTATACAAATTTCAAGCTGTAAAATTAATGTTTTTTTTTTTACTTGACAGCCATTACTAAAAGTGACAATCTCATGAGTTTCACAAAACATTGGACCCGTCTTTGCACTAAACTGTTTTATAGGTGAGTTTCTTCATTGTAGACGAATCGAGTCTAGAAATACCCCAACGTTAGACGCTAATTATACCAAACCTGGGGCCCACCTAAACTCTCTTTAACTAATATGGTAAAGACCCTATTCCCTACACTATTAATTTTCATGATTTAAATTTCAATCGTTACAGAGTATGTCCAACAATCAGATTACCACTCAGAAGAAACGCTCGGGAATGAGATTACGAACCACCGACGCCATAACAAGACCCCGGTCACAGTGGCCTTATTCTATCCCTCGAAAAGCACGGGATCCGAGTAGCGACCCTCTCGAACCAGTGAGACAAGAATACCCAGCCGCTGAAATCTATGCAAATGCGCAGGACCTCCTCACCCATTGGGAGCGGGTGCAGGAGCAGGTGGACTTACAAGTAGTCAAGGCAAGGATGTACCTTGCAAATGTGCTGGATGACATCCTTGCTGGGCGGATTGCCGTCGCCCATCCACCTCGTCCGGTTCGGGACACTAGGCGTCCATACACAGTAGAGGCTCTCAAAAGAAGCCTAGAAAGATTCTGCCCGGATGAATAAACTGACGAACGAGACATCATAGTGATTAAATAGCAATAAAAATTAGAACCGTGTGAATTTCTTTTCGTATATAGCTGAAAATGAATGTTGAGTTGTTTGAAAGATTTTTAAAATATTTAGGCTGACTATAAATTGACGAGTAAAAATCCCCTTAATTTCAGAAATGGCTTCTCTACGGATCTTGCAGACGGAGTTAGATCGCGCGAGACAGGCGAATGCCGAATTACTTAGTCAAGTCCTACAACTAACCCGTGAAATGCAGCAGATCAAAGCGACGTGCTTAGATCCTAAACGAACCAAAGTCCTATACCAACGACTTACCGCAGCTCAAAAAGGCTGGGCCGAAGAACGCCAGCTCAATCGGAGTTTGCGAACGCAGGTCCGGGGGCTAGAAGTCGCACTAGCTGTATGCCGAGAAGGTGAAGCGGTCACCTACCCGCTCATCTTCGCCCCAACTCAAATGCCACAGACAGTAATCAAGACAGCAGAGCAACCCATCACCAACAATCGTCGACCGGGACGTAAGGAACGTGCCCGACGTCGAGCAACCCAACTCCAAAATGCCAAACCGTAGATATTTTATCATGTGATTTGATTTAATAGAGTAGTTTAGCCTTAGTTGAGTCGTTTTTCTTTTGAAACTACATACCAATACGGCCATAAGTAACCCTATTACGTCTCCGTTTTCCACAGGCAATTAAGCACTAACCATGAACAATTATTTATGAGGGACAGAGCAAAGCGAGCATAGGTCTTCTATCGACAGCTCGTGAACCCGAGGTTTGTCCGAGCAATTACAGTACTAGCCAATGGTATTCAATTTTTGCGGACAATCCACCACTTGAACACATTTCCAACGTTGCTTAGCAACGGGTGCCAAGTGGGTTAGTAGCATTTTGTATGGCGTTACTAGGGTCGCCAGGAAGATAAGCAAGATCTGAAACCCTGTAACCCACCAATATAACCCATAGATCATATCAGCTTTCCCGCTCACAGCTTAAAGATTTTTACAAAACATTCAATGAAATGCCAGAGCTATTGTTTGCCGAGAATATTGAGAAAAATCCTGAATGTTTGACTGAGCTAATTAAAGAATTAAAATTAAAACATAATTTCCCTAAGATCTCATTTGTAAGGGGTAAATGTATTAAAATTATATAACTAAAAATTCCGAGGACTTACAAACTGAAAGTGATATTATTCGACTTTGTTCAGATGTCGAGAACTGACAATTTATTCAATTCACTTTTGACCTAACCGAATTCCACTTCAAAGCTGGTTGATATTATATTTTAAATCCATTTACACCCTACCATATATCTCAAACGCGACATTCGATGAATATGTCCAGGATTATTTGCGTAATTGCTTTTTAATACATTCAATTACGAATAATGAAAGCTGACATTCATTGGGTCGCGATAACATTGAAACATGGGGTCCGTAGATGATAAATATGATCCACAGTTCTTCATACTACTATGCAAGTTATAAGGAGAGACTTTTGAAATTGCGACAATTAAATCAATCTCGAAAGATAGATAAAATTCATAATACTGTCTCGCAAATACCATCTCGGAAATAAAGAACTTTCAAATTATCAGTGTATATTTTTATATTTTGGTGTATATATTTAGAATTTTAGATATTCCCTCTCCCTTTGAATGTTTAATATATTTAGATAAATATATTTCCTAACAGGATTTTGTTTTTCGTGGAAGTTTATTTCAGATACTATATATTGGTAATTCATGCTTATATATCATTGGCACTGGTGGTTTGACAAGTACTAGATTGAGTTGAATTGAAATTTTTATTGAGACAATCCTGATTGTTTGGTAGTTGGACTCGATTAAATTTATTTCCATCAGATGGTTCACATTGCATCTCACAAAGCATCAATTAAAATAATTAATTAAAATCAATTAAAATAATAAACTTGTAAAAGTTGAAAACTTTAAATGTAAATTTTTAAGTTAATTTGAAAAATGTAAAAATTGGTTTGTTTAAATATTAATTATGGTAAATGTTGAAATTTAAAACGGAAATTGGAAAATTGGAAAAATAAAAAACTAATTTTCAATACTTTTAAATTCACTTCACATGTTTCTGAACATAAACATATTTACCTTCGTTGGTCATTGTCTAAAGGGTATTAATTTTAACATCAAGCTTAAATCAAAGAACTCGATTTTCAATCTTAAACGAGAAGATCTTAAAAGAGAAAAAAAATGTATATCTGAAAATTAAAAAATAACTTTTGTGTTATTAAATTTTAAAAACTAAAATTTAAAATTTTTCGTTCCTAATTTTGCTGTGTCAATTAAATATATTTTATGAAAATAACAACAAATTATTAAATTCTATGTTTATTATGTTCTTAGCTTGATATTAATGAGAAATAAAATGTAAAATGAAATCAGCAAAGTTAGCATACCGAGTTAATGATCTGACGATGCCACGGGATAGCAGTAACTTATACACATCCGGCACAAGCCAAGAGGCTATTACAACATAATAAGCAGTTGAAATCACAACATACGGAGCTGACAGCAACTCGGGAAGTTGTAAAAGGAAAATCTTCAACTCAAATTGAAAGACACAATCCTGAAAGAAATCAGAAAACATCACAATACTACGGAGATAATTCCTAGGAACTTTTAAATTAACTTATGTAAATTGTTATTTTAAATTTAAATTTCAATTAAAATGATTTAAAAATTAATATTGAATGCTTGTTTTATGTTTGGAATAAAATTCAATATTTATGAAATATGGGGCATCGAATCCAAAATCACCGATTCATCTCCCCCAAATTCTAAAATCACATGAATGTATATTTATTTGTTAATATCTATTGAACAAAGCATGATAATGTAGTAATAATTAGAAATTGTTTTTTTATTCTGTGGATTTAAAAAAACCTGTTGATCTAAAATAGTGATTTTCCTTAATATAAAAGTTAGTAATTTGATAATTTATTTTATTAGATCATTTCTCGTAGAAATTTACCAAGAATTAAGATAACCTCCGAAATATTACTAAAAACTAAAGTGATTTCTGCATAATGATCTTAATTAAGAATTTTTGGCATAATTACCAAACATTTCTATTAAAAGCGAAATAATATCCAATTACTACTCATTAAAAGTAAGTAGCTAATATATTTTTTCCATGGTATCGCTCAATACTTTAGAGTTTTTTTAATTTGTTTAAATATATTTCAGTGGAATTATGGAATTTGTTTTGTTCAATTAAGGATTTAGTGAGATTTTTTAAATAACATTTATAAATAATCAATAGCAAATAATAACAATTCAACAAACCTTAGGTACTTATCGGATGGATTTTTTCATCTTTGTGTGACTATAAAATTGTATTAAAAAATCCAAATAAAAAATTGAGCCAGTCAAAAATTTAATCAGTAATTTAAAAAATAGTATTTTTGTTATCGGGGATGATGATCGACTAATAATTGTAATAAATAAAGAAAAAAATCCCATGTGTATATAATGATCGATCTAAACTTAAGATCTTTTATATTCTAAAGGATTAGTTCACATTGGGTAAAAGAAATTGTCTATGGCAAATTATAGCTTGTAAACCATGCTTGTTTCATAAAATTTTCAAGTTTGTTAGGTTTATACACACCTAAGACGTAAAATATATTTGAAATAGAATCTATTTAATAGATAAACTCTGTTGAAAATATAGTTCAAAATGTTTTGACTGATGATTAATGAGCATTTTTTATATAAATTTGTTTATTATCACATCATATGTCCCTTCACTTTCCAACAACTAATAATACATTTTTGACTGAAAGGTTCGTTATTCGTTGATTTTTTAGTAAGAATTTATAAATTGTTTATAAATTTATTTTAATTTAATGGTACTGATGATCTTTCTTTTTATAATTCAATATTTTATGTTTACACTTATATTTACATGTGCTGGGCATTGATGTATAATCAAAATGTCGAACCTGTCTAAGGGTAACTACTTCCCACCCAGCGCCTGCAAAAGAAGTTTAACCGCTACTCACCCGTCAAAAATTGGCGTTGGTACTGTGAACTAGTGGGTTGAATATTAGCAAAGGGTGAGTATTTTTTCAAAGACTGCCAATGCCCTAATATTCATATGGGTGCACGAGCTGTCGTAGAAGACATCATGCTTTGGTTCTGGATCATCGCTTCATGGTGGTATTGAGCAAAGTCTCTTCTACTCCTATTGATAATTATCAGAATTTTATAAAAACAAATTTTTAAATCCATTTATAACTTTACGGAAAATATTCCTTTAAGGGATTCAATAATGCTATCTGGATGAGGGAAGGGATGAGGACACACGTATTTTATTTGCCTTATAATTTTGGGGAAGGTATCTACAACAGTGCTCGTAAACGTGGCACCGGCCAACGCAGTAAGAACACTGTTGGAGACTCTCTGGGTCACCCTCTATTCCCAAAAGGTCAGAATAATAGCAAGAACCATAACAATGCGGTTATTAATTGTTTAGAATTCGATAATTACATTCATATCAATAATAATAAAATAATAATAATATTAATAATGATAATAAGAGGTAATAATAATTCTCATAATAATTATAAGTACAATAATAATAATGATAATAAGAATATTAATAATCCCGATTTTAAAATGTTAAAATTTTTGTTGCCAATTTTCCCAAAAGAAAAGCGCTATGATCCCTAAAATATTAATTTATTGGTGTTAAAAATAGGATTAATAAATTTAATTAACTATATAGTAAATTATGAAATTTTAATTCTGGTGGGTTACTGGGTACTGTTGTTTGTTTTAATCTTTCTGTGGTTACCCCAGTAACGCCATATAAATATTTCTTACTACCACTCGGCACCCGTTGCTAAGCAACGTTGGAACTGTGTTCAAGTGGGTGGATCGTCCGCAAAAAGTGAGCGTTATTACTAATGCTGTAATTGCTCGGACGACCCCTGGGTCCAACGAGCTGTCGTTAGAAGACTTGTGCTCGCTTTAGATTATTGGGTCCCCTGTATGTCGTAGACTTTATTGTTGGAGTTCATCATAGTATAAAAGGAATTCGACAATGATTTCTAGAAACAAAACAAGCGGTTGTATATCGTAATGATGCGTTTTTGTGTGTTGGTTGTGGGGTTAGAGGCACTTATCAAACCTTTGAAGATATCATTTAAACAGCAAGAAATATATAAAATTTTTTGAAATAAACATATTAATTTTCGAATAGACATATTCATTTTCAAATAAACACATTCTGTAAGTTAATTAGGACTTATTAAGTAATCGAGCGGCTCGACGTTTAGCCCGCTCCTTTCGTCCAGGCCGGTAACTGTTCGGAGTTGGGGTTGTCGTTGGTGTCGTAGTTGGGGTTGCTATCGCCTCTCAGTAGGCCAATTGGGTAGGTGCAAAGACGAGGGGACAATTCACAGCTGCCCCTTCTTGACAGGCGGACAGTGCAACATCCAGTCCCCTTATTTGTATTCGCAGGCTTTGCGTTAATTGTTTTTCTTCTGCCCATCCCTTTTGGGCTGCTGTAAGCCTTTGATACATTGATTTAGCCTTTTTTGGGTCCACCCATGTGGCTTTCGTTTGTTGAACCTCGCGGGATAGTTGAGCAATCTGGTCATAGAGATTTTTATTGGTTTTCCTTGCGTAAGTTAGTTCCTTTTCTAATATCTGTAAGGGTTCCATTTCTGCAATAATGAACATCAAAATTTTGTTAATAAATCTAAAATTTCCAAGCGTATATTTAATTTAAACATAAGTTACGAAATTATACTAGGAAACAAACAAAATTAAACAAATCTCAAATAACAATCATCTATTATATAAAATCGTTTATAACAAAACTAGTAGGTCTGTAATCCATGGATCAGCGAGGTCAGGGCTCTTCGAAGAATTTTTTCACCCCTTCCTCCGCTGATTAGCCTGGGTATATGAAGACGGGCCGTTTCGTATTACGGAACGGTCTGGAGCTGGGCGGCGACATACACGGGTAGAAGTCTGCGATCCTTCCGGCCCCGATGTCGTCCTCCACATTGGCCAGATATTTCCTGGCCAGGATCACATGGCGGTCGACTATGCGTTGGTGATCTTCGAGGCGTGCCAGAAGTGATCGGGCCCAATCGTGGATATCTTGGGCCGGACTTGGACGACATTTTTGTTTGTTTTGCATTAATTGCCTCCTAGTGTCCTCCACCATGAGTCTAGCGTTTTGTTGATTCTCTCCGGGTTGGGGCACATCTGGGTATTTTTCCTTCCAGATGCGTTTCCATTTTTGTCGCCACTGCTCCGCAACGCGTGTGGGGACCCAAATAAAAGGTCCTGATTTTCCTAAACAGTATCATGATCAAGAAAGTTTTGCTTATTTCGAAACTTAGCACTCTTTATAATAAAACAAAAATAGAAATATATATATATGTAAGAATGGTTTCTAAGAACACAATTACTCTTGTAAGGCAGTACAGCATTTCATTAATTAACCATTTTAAATATATACCCCTACCTGTGTCAAAGGAGAAAATTAACTTTCTTCAAACTCACTTGTCAATTCTCTCTTGTTTAAACTATTTCAAAGAAAAGAAAAATTCGATTTTATAACCACTAAAAGTATGCAACAAATGTTATATAAAAGTTTCAATTGAATTGTTCTGATAAACCTCGTTTACCCCAGCTATTCTCAGTTAACATCGATGTAAAAATTGATCAGGTGGAGGAACCAAATTGAAATTAACATGTACTTGGCGTCCTGTAAATTCCGCTCTACAAACTCACTAAATTCTGACAAGATTACCTATAAGAAATTTGTGGAATCATTGGATACGATTATTACATCGAACTTCGAAAATTAACTGCAAAAGATTTGTATGATTATTCACTCATTAAAATGGACTTCAAGGGTATTAACAAAATTCATATGATTATTTAATACAATTGGTATGATTATTAAATACAATTGTTAAGATGAATCTCAATAATATCTACAAAAAACCTGGAAGATCATCAGACATAATCAGTAGAAGGAACTCCAATAATATGATTATTAAAAATATAATTTAAAAAAATGATATTCCCAATTGTTTTAAGTGTTACTACCCTAGTAAACCCACCATTACTTTAGAAAAGTCGGTCGTCTTTCGGTTCCCGTCAAAATTCATGTTTCAAACAATGGTCCTTACTTGTTGACCCTTAGACGTTTGCGCAAAATTTGATTTAACAATTATTCTAACATTTTATTTATGAATATTTTCAAATTCTCACCTCGGTTTATTATTGAATTCATTTCATAAAATACTGAAGAAAATAATCTCCTATTGTTAATCATGTGGGCAAAACTGGATAATTATATTTTTAATTACGACAACAGTTTCGAGATAAACATAGTTGTTGAAGCCTTGATGTAAAATTTTATTAACCAGAAAACAAAATTCCCTTCCATAATTAAGCGTTTTAAAGAATAAATACAGATTCTCGAAAAATGTAAATGATTTCGAATCCAAGAAAACACGATGTCCAAAGGCAGATTGATTTGGGTTTCCTTTGCACGAGATTTTTGGCGAAATATTTATGTTCTCCATGTACGGTTTCTAAATAACTATCAGAGGTAATTAATCTATCTTATAAAATCCGTAATAGTCGAATAAAATAATTATAAATCGAAATTTAGTTATTAATTTAAAGAATATATCAACTTCATTCAATAAGAAAATGAACCTTACTTAGATCGCGAGACCTTAGATTCAGGTCCCTATCCTCTACAGATATTCTAATCGTCGTCCTGTCGTCAGCGGGATTAAATGGGCATTCCATTTTTGATTTTTCCAAGATTTTCTATCAATCTCTATCGATCGATGCCGCTTATATAGTTTGGGGCATGGGTAGAAAATAAGCGTGGGTGTTGGTTCAAGTGACATTCTAGCGAAATGTCATGGTTCATTTCGATTTTTTGAAGGGCAGCAATTTGGCTTATTTTTAAAATATTTGGTACACGTAAAATTATTCACTACTATCTATTTCACTAATGGTTATTGTATATAGGATGGGTAATATATGATCTTATTTTCTTTTTCATGATTTATATGTTATTATTTTGGGTTTTCTAGGGAATAGCGAAGAAATTTTGTGGGAATTGGTTCTCGATTTTTTATCTTGATGCAGGTTGTCGTTCATCTAGTTACAAATTTACGTTGGGGAAGGTTTTAACCGAATGCTATCCTTCTGGGATTAACTTTGTAGAAACTTTTACCTTACTTATTTACGACAATTTAGTGGGAAAGGGTTTTATCAGATTTTTCATCTACGTGAAAATTTTCTCATTAGTCAGCTGACTAATCTATTACAGAATCCAACACTCTACGATTTTCTGGTAAGTTACGTAATATTTTAATTATTATCGATTCACATTTCTTGTAGGGATTTTTCGTTTTACGGGTTGATTTGATTGAGGATAAATTTCATCAGGTTTTGGAGTGTTATCCCTTCGATATTATTGGTCCATATTTAGACAGGAGTTTATGGAAAATTTTCGGTAGCGATTTTTGATTTTCTGCTGGATTGTATTATTAACCAAGATTCTCCCCTTTTTAGCCGGATTTTTTGGTTAGTTATTTGTTTATTGGATTTCCCTTTTAAAGGGAGATTTAGATTAACTCTCTTAAATTATAAATTTTAGAATTTTCCCCTTTTAGATTTTGAGTTATTTTAATCTTATTCAATTACAGGGTTAGCTCCTTGGGAGCATACAGGCTCGTACTTTGAAGCCGTCAGTTCGTAATACGTGTTGGGCTATAAGCCATCATTAAAACAAAACAAAATGACTAGGAAAAAAGTCCTGTCGAAAAGTTGTGAGAATGGCTATTTGTAACACAAGCACGCAACGCAAACAGAAATGAAAAATATAATAAAAACATTAAATAAAACAAAATAAAAAAAAATAACATAATTAAGTAAAACAAATAATTAATAAATTCCGCATGCAATATACATGGAAAAATAAAGTAAAAATATAAAACCGCCAAAACCTTACAAAACAAGGTTTAGAAAATACACAGGCGGAGTAGGCGACCAGAATAAGAATCAGCAAAAAATAAAAATGCAAATTTAATAAAATTAATACAAAAAAAATTAAGAAAAATAAATAACAAAAGAGAAAAATATAAAATTAAATAAAAACCATCAAAAAACCAGAAAAAATGGCCAAAAAAGATTCGAAATTAGCTGATTGGTCGCACACACGCACGAAAACAGTATAAATACAATGGCCATTATCACAATTATTAACCTTTAAAAATTTTTATAAAATCTCATTTTGAAATTTTGAAACCAATTCGCACTTTAGCAGTAGGTAATTTTTGTTTATTGTATTGCTATGTTGAATATATTTTTGATATGCACTTTAATTGTTTTCATTATCATAGATGGCCGCGATACTTTTTAGTATCTGCGACAGGTCCCCCTAAATTTAATTTTATATATTGATGCATTAATTGTGGGGAATGGCAAAGTAATATTCGATTCCGGCCGTTAAGTTGGCAGGACGTCGACGTGTTACTTGGTCACAAACCACCCTTCGGTGTCTGCCTAGTCTGGTCAGGTCTCGTTACACTGATCACGGGGTAGGACACCGTCGTAATTCACTGAGGCGGCCATTTTCAATGTTGGTCGGAGTGGTATGAGTAAAATGCGGGTAGATCGCTACACCTAAGGGGTTGACATTAGGAAATGTCTAAGTAGGGAAACAATATTTTTCTTTAAATGCCTGTCGAGAAATTGATTACGACAATGGGAACGACTAGTGTTAAGTATAGGAATAAATGTATGATGTATTAAACCGAAAATCAATATAACGAAAGGAAAGATTTAAAATCTAACGCGACTCGGAAAACGACCGGAGTATCGATATTTTTCATTTTTCTATGCAGATTTATGGTCAGCAGATCAACAATAGACTTTTACACTAAGTTCATTACTGAGTAAACTAATATTGATTGTGAGTTTGATGCAGGATTGTGCCGTGTGGAAGTCCCAACTAATTATTATCTTTATTATACTTATTATTAAACTGGTATAAATTTATAGTAACAATTTCTTCCCATTCAGTCTCTTTCGTTATAAACCTTTGACAGCATGCAGACAGGATATAAAATCCCGAAATTAACGTCACAGAGATCTGAAAACTCCAATCCATTAATTCTCAACAACGATGACAACTCCCACCAAGAATGCCGAAAAAATATGATCAGTTAGTCGCAGAACACGAACGCACGCTCGGTACGTGGTTCGCCCCCGAGGCTGTGAAAGCCCTCCACAAGCAAATTCACCGACTAACCAGGTGCCGCGAAGATCTCATTGCCGAGAACCGAGCGCAGCGGATCGTGATCAACAACCAGAGTGCCGTCCTAATAGCCTCTTTTAATGAAACCGAATTGAAGAAACGATTAGCCGGCCGTGATCTGGCGATCAAACTAAATATAATCCCTGCCGAACATATACCCGAAACGGCCACAACTGGTCCTCCACAAACGCCGAAAACTAGCAAGCATAACCCCAGTAAAAACCGACGTCGGGCTGAGGGAGTCACCCTGCTAAAAAATGCAGCCCAGACCCTGGAAGAAGCGGCGATGCTAGTCGCCGAACAGCAGGCCCAATTAGCTAGAGATACCGAAAACCTGCCGGAAACGAGGAAATCCGGAGAAGATACAACCCAAATCTGTGCCGGTGAAACGGACGAATTGCGAATTCGGATAAAGATTCCCTCTCCTTCTACAACCACTTCAGGAGCGGACGAAAATCGCAAGCCCTCTACTTCAATCGGTTATTGGACGGATGAGTTTGGGGACGAGCTCTGTCACTCGGTTCCCCAAGTCGGATCCAACGAACTAAGAGTTGATAGAAAACGAAGATTTCCCGTCGACATCGACGAATGAAAGCCGGTTCTTGTGGAAAACCAAATTTTACTTCGACATAATAATTAAAAATCATTTTATGGCCTGATTGTATTTTATCTTTACTTTCATTTATTGTTTTTTCCTGTTGTAAATGTTATAATTGTAAAATAGATTTTTATTTGTTAAATTTCTTAATAAAATTCAATAAGTCTGGGCACAGATGAGAAAAAGATGTATGGAGGTTTGCCTGAGTATAAAGTAAGATTGATGAAGTTTGATGTATGCGAATAGTCTGATTGGAAAGCTGTATTTAATTTAAAATGTTGAAAATGGAAATAATTATGATTATTGAAAAATTGATTTTAAACCTTTAAAAAGAATATGTTGAGAAATAAGAGAATAAATATGAATAAAAAGAAAATTGTAGATATTAAGAGGACTTTATTTTCTTTTAAAAGCGATCAGGAGATTTTCTCAAACCTAAAAACAGCTGATTTAACAGCAATTACAATTAATTAGATAAACATTTAAATTTTCGCCGGTTATTTGAGTAAAGGATTTTCCAAATTAAAACAAAAGTCGAGGTTACTGACATTGTTTCGAAATTTTAATGACTAATTCGGAAGAAAATCGGAAATTTTAGATAATTTAAAGGTCTGAATTTTCAAAAGTTATTAATCCAATTTTTCTTTGGAAAACATTCTATATTTTAGAAATAAAAATTAAATTACTAAATATTTAAATTTAATGTTAGCTAAATTTGACTGACAAAAGATAAATAAGTAGCCCGAGCGCAAATGAGCATAATTCCGGCAGTAAAGGTGCACGAATACTTACCAACGAATTAAATGAGACCATAACGGAGATCTGATTCGGACGTATACATGAAACCGACGATAACAGATGGGGAAGTGTATGCCTATATCGAGAGGAATAGAAAGACGACATAGACGTAAGTCTTTCTATCGGCCGTCAGGAACCCGAAAGCGAGATTATCACAAGGAGTAGTCTTGGAAACGGGGCTCACCTGCTTGTGAACTCTCGGCTGCTGTATACAGTACCAACATGGGCTTGCTCATGGGTATACAGTGGTGATGTCAAAATTGTGGGGCGTCTGGGAGAGAAACCCTAGAGATGCAAGAGTGATTGAGATGTAGAGTTAATAAATGCGCATCGATTAAAACAAAATTAGTTCTACCCAGTACGCCAACACAATAACGATGATAATATTCAGATCGATAATAGTAATAATGATAATAGTAATAACAATATTAATAATAAGAATAATATTAATAATAATATTAATAATAATATTAATAATAATATTAATAATAATAATAATAATAATAATAATAATAATAATAATAATAATAATAATAATAATAATAATAATAATAGTTGCAATGATAATAATAATAATATTAATAATAATAATGATAATAATAATATTAATATTAACAACGTTAACGATAATAATGACGCCGAAGGATCCTAACAAAGATAAATTGGGTTTATAAGAACTATAAAGGGCTTGACTGTAATATTCGTGGTATTAATACTATTAAGGGCAATTATGAAATGATAAAAATAATAATAGTAATACCATTGACAATAGTGATAATATCAATACTAATGATAATAATAATTATGAAAATTTAAGGTAACGCCTTATTGCTGATATAAAATTAAAATAAGATGGGTCTAATTGATGCGGTTTGTATTTCGACACCCGTTTCAAAGGTAAATATGAAATTTTCAAATTTAACATTAATTTCGGTCATTAAGGGTAATAATATCAAAAATTTATAATAACAACAATAATGATAATATAAAAATCTGAATATGTCTAAACGAACATGTATTCTAAGTCTTACCATGAGCTGATCTCTATCAGATATGGTTGTTTGTGGTCAGTCGTTTTGTGGTTGTTGTTTTGTGGTTTGTCGTTCATCCTAAAGTCGGTTTTTGATTTATTTCGTCTAAATGAGCTTCTGTATATATGTTTTTCATCGTCATATTGTTAGCCTTTATATTTAGACCTTTCCCTGGACCTCAACACTACTTTTTCGAGGGTTGGGCGATAGGATTTAGGAAGGGAGAATACTGAGCGGTTCCAGCTACTGACTTCACCACGGGTTCCCCGATAACCACCGGTTTGATCCGGGGTAAAAAAGATCTAATTTTACTCACTTGTGTGCGTGTGATTTATGGTATGTCAAGGTAAAAATTTAGGTATAATTTTTTAAGTTTAATTCTCATGATGGAGGTTCGATAGTAAAAGGGATCATACAAAATTTCTGGGAATTTCAAATAACAAAAAAAATAGTTTAATTCAGAAATTTATTTTTAAAAAAATATTGTTATAATCAATAACCAAATCCTATTATTTAAATAAAGACGAATAAAATTTTCAACATTAATAAAAATGAACATAAAAACATTATGAAAAAATAAAATAATGGTTACTTTTGTTTTCCTTCAAAATAAACCGTGAAATAGCTTTAAAAATTTGTTAACAGAAAGTAAAGAAAAGAGAGTTTTGCTCGATCAGCATCGCCTTATATACCACGATTATTCGTGTGTGTTTTGATACGATAAAACAAGGAATTTTCCAGAATATTCCAAAATTATAATTTTTTAATTCCTTTTGATTTATTATTAAATTTTTACATTTTTTGTACAAAAATTTTATTTAATTTTTATTTATTTAATTTTTCTTTACATTTTCCATTTTTCTAAATTTAAGTTTTCCGCTCAAAAACACACAGACGTTATCGTGCTGGTCAAACAAATATGGGCTTAATCAGTTTTCGCCCAACACATGCATATTTTATAAATGACCTCGGCGAGATTTAATGTTGCAATTATATAAAATACAAATTTAGAAGTTGACCCACTAACATTGTAACGTTCATTAATATCCAAATTGTTTATTTATGAAATATTTATTTTAATTATTGCATATTAATTACATTATATTGAGTAACAGTTGTTTAAATAGTATGAAAAGTGTGAATATTATTTTTGTATTTTAATATATATATATATATATATATATATATATATATATATATATATATTTATTTTAAATTAAAATGCTTGTTACAAAACGTATCGATTTAAGTCAATTTTTAATTACTATAAATGGTCATACATCTAGTCTGATCTAATTATAGAAATATTATAGACAAGCAATTTTCTCGAATCAAGTTTAACCTTATGGAAACAAATGATAAATAAATTTTAATTTATACCAAAATTTAGATTTTCACAGTTAATTTTTTAAACTAAAATTAATTTTTGTTGCAAAATTTGGTATATAGGTTATTTCAAGATTATAACAGTAATATCTAATGTTAAAAACTAAAAATACAATAAAAATTATTGGAGTTTTCAAGGATTAAAGCAAACGTGAAATTTGCAGTCTGTTCCAAAATTGGAGAAAAAAAATTGTTATTTTTATCAAATGTTACTTTTGACAAATTTGTAAATAAATTTTTTTAATACTCAAATAAAAAAGTTGCATTAAAAATTTTCTTGCGTCCATATTATGACATAATATTTCTAATATTAAGTGAGAATACCTTTATCGAACGTTTAACCAGCTTATTTTAAACTGGCAATCCTGTCTGGTTGAAAACTGTTAACATGATAATATTTACATATATATCGAGCCATTCTCAAAAGTTGAATAGTTCATGAACTACTTTTTGAAAAATTCCCTTCATTTTATTTATCTTCCATGGCAATTTCTGATTCGATATCTACGTCAACAAAATCTTTAATAAAATTTTAAATGGATTTGTCAGTTACATTTATGACAATCAATATAATCAGACATTAGAAAAAATGTTTACTGATTCATTTTGTTATTTAAAATGCAGAAAAATCAAAAATATCTCAAATCTGAGAAATCTTAAGAATAGGTTCAGAATAGACCTATCTTTACCATGTTTTTATCATGATTGAAAAAACATCAAAATTCTGTATAAAAAATGAACTGAATATAATTCTAGTGTTATGGATTTATATGTTGTGTCATATACGCGAAAATGAAGTCAAATTGACTACGGAATAGAAATCAGAAGTATAAAATATTAAGATGTAATCAATGTATTTGTATCAAGCACAAAGAGCTCATTAAGACAGCTTGATTACTATAGATCATGAATAAGCAATTAAGGAGAATGACGCTGAAATTCTAGAAAAGTTAACGAGTACACATATTTTTATGACTAAAGAACTCAAATCAGAGGTAATAGAAATTATTGTAAATGATTATCCTGACAACAGTAGAAGTTCATATAGATTTATTTAGATAAAAAGTGATATCCATTTTACAAACTTTGGACAAGTTTTTATAAATATGATCAATTGATGGCAAATATTTCCAGATATCTTCAATTCAAAAGAATAAAATAGTGGAACAAAAATAGTTGAAAAAAATTATCAATGATGATAAACTAAAAACGGTGAATCAAATACCAATAACAAAACAAGAGGACAATTTATAATGAAAGTAACATGTTTAGTGTTTTTATAAATATCTGTTAACAAGAGCCTGAGATAGACATTGAGCTGTAACATAGTAATCATACTATATATATAATTAAAAATTTAAAGATGGATAAATTCAATGTCCTACACATAAAAAGCTGAATCCCAAAATTTTATAAAAACGTCATAAGTTCAAAGCTGCCAATTAAATGGTATTTGAGAACTTTACTTTAAAATTATAATGGTTTCCAACATTTCTCGATTATCTAGTTCAGTGTTTCCCAACCTTTTCATATTCGCGATACACTGCCGAGAATGAGCATATTTCTGCGACACATCAAAAATTAAGAGGAAGTATAGAAATTCTTTTCGAGCTTTTAAAGGTTAAATTAGCCATGTTACAGCCCGCCATCGCTTCAAAAATGTTTACTAATATAATACCTTCTTAAAGATAAACAGAGTAATTCTACAACTATTTATTTTTTTAAACGTTTTATTAACATTTTATAAAAATGTTAACTTTTCTCGCGACACACTTGAGGGAAGCTCGCGACACACCATTGTGTCGCAGCACACTAGTTGGGAAACACTGATCTAGTTAGTTAAATTCATGTGTTACTCTTAGTTTTTGATAATTATCCCGCCTCTCCCTAAAAAATAAACAAAACAAATCAAAAATATATGGAATTAAAAATTGAAAAAAAAATAAATTAGAAGATGTATATTAAAGAATTTTTATTTTTGTTTCAAGAGGCTGTTACTACAAAACATGGTTTTCGTTATTATTATTAATTAATTTTTGTTATAATTATACACTCATTGCATTGATTATATACACATTCTGAAAAGATCGCACCGTAGATCATTTTTATTATCAAAGCACTTATTCCATTAAATGGAAGTGAGCTGGCTCATTGGGCTCACATCCACCAATTTTATAAACTTTTAAAATTTGAAATTAATTTATTTAATATTTTAACAAGGACTGTGGAATTCAGAATAAATGCTTGTCTGTAAGTCTAAAAAAATATAACGACTTTGATTCTGACTTTACACCAAACCAAAAATAACAGTATTATTGCTATTTTGTAATATTATTATTATTTTAACTTTCCATATTCCATACGTTTTATATACTACCAAATTATTTTACTTGTTTGTGTAAAATTATTTAAAATAGTTATTTTAATTTTGCTTATTCAAAATATTATTTAATTTTGCCATTAAATTTAACATCAATATTTTTTTATATCTATCTTTACAAATTAGGGTTGTCAAGATAATTTTTTCTAAGTCGATAGTTTTTGAATATTTTTTAATTAAGAGAAATGTAAAATATTATCAGTGCCAGTACATTAATGAAAATGATATTAAAGAACTATATGAAGCAAAGATTAGCAGTCTTGGTAGTTATGAAAAAAAGATCAGGTATTTAAAAGAGACATTTGCAGCGTCTCCATATTGGAATACTAGAGAAAGTATTAAAATGTTAGACAAAAACTATTAAGTTAAAATTTTGTTAATCTGGCACGAAATCCGATAAAATTTGGTAGTGGGAAATTCAAATGGATGAAAATTAATCAAATATTGTCAATTTAACGATAAACAAGACAAAAACCTATGAAAAAGTTGAAAAAGATATAAAAATAAATAAAAAACCTTCAAAAATAATTGGCAAACACAAAAACTAAGAAAATCACCTAATTTTACCAAATCAGCTCTAATTCAGTCATTTTAAATTTATATTAGGCAATTATCTAAAATATGTGTTCAGGTATCCATTTGAACTTGTTGTAGACACTTGAGTTCGTCGCTATGCATTTTATGTACTATGTAATTATCTATGAAAAAATTGAAAACTTTTTTTTTGTCTCGTAATGTCTATAATTTATTATTGAACTAAATTATATAATTTTTTGTATGGTTTATAACTTTAAATATTAATTCAAAGGTTTAAATATTTAGTACAATAGGTCTTATTAGATATTTTAGGTATGATCTCAGAATTTTCCATATTTATTAAGAATCAATTAAAATATTATATCAATCATAATCATCTTATAAATAATGAATGGCTCGTATATTCCGATATTTACAAATACCTGCTCTATAAATATTGTGTACTATTTGCCGATTTTTGTGGTGCTTATAAAAATATTAAAGTTGAGAAGTTCGTAACGAAACCCTTAATAAAGTTTTCAAAATTAACAGGTAAAAATGGTGAATTTCAAACACATGAATGTTTTTTATATCACAGAAACTCTCTCAATGCAGCTATTAGATTTTGTCGAATTTATAATGATCCTTCGAAATCTATCATAAATTTAATTAGTTCCTATAGGTTAAGAGTAATCAAAGAAAATCGCGAACGGATAATACCCATTATCAATACCATCATTTTCATGGGTCGCCAAAATATAGCCTTTCGGAGTAGACGTGATGATGGAAGAATTGATTTAGAATTTGACGAAAATCTGTTGCGAAATAAAGGACATTTTCGAGAACTTTTAAAATATAGGGTTGATGCTGGTGACACTATTCTTGAATCTCATTTAAAAAACTCAAATTCGAATGCAACATACATTAGCAAGACTACACAAAACCAATTAATTGAGTCTTATGGAGATGTCATTAAATAAACCATTTTAAGCCGTGTTAAAAAAGCAAAATATTTTTCAGCCGTTTTTGATTAAACAACAGACGTTAGTATAATTTCACAACTTTCAATAGTGTTGACATATGTTTATAATAAGAAAAGATGAGGATTTTTTAGAATTTGTTGATGTTCACGAGTCAATATTTGTAAAACGAGAAATTGGCAGGAACCAAAAGTGAACGGAGAAATACTTGGGAAATTATTCATTAAAAAACTCAAGATTTTGGTTTAAATCTTGATTTTTGTGTTGGTATTGAAACTGATGGATGCTCGATAATGACATTTAAAAAGATTGGTGCCGTGAAAGACATTTTAAAAAAGCTGTAAACGCTGTCTAATGTTCTTGTTACAATCATAGCTTAAATTTATCGATATCAATTTTATCAAATGACACTAGCTTTCGAAATTGTATTGGGGTGATCAAAGAAACAATTTCTTTTCTAACCTCTTCTTCCAAACTTAGAGTGATGTAGTCTTTTTGTGTGAACAAAATAAAAAAAATTGAGAAACCAGATGGATCGAGTCACTTGCTGATTTTTTAAGGGGTTTTGAAAATAGAATAAACGTTTTAGATGAAATTTCAGAATGGGTATACATAAATGCTTCTAATAAAACGAGAACTTTGATGAATAGCCTATCTAAATTCGATTTTTTAATTTCATTACATTGCAAAGTCTTCATTCTTCATTTATTTTTATTTTTCAGAAACATTATTCAAAATAAATTTATAGATGTATTATATGCTCGAAATTTAATCAATAATCTGCTTGAAATGTTAAAGCAAATAAGAACAAATTGTGATTCCGAGTTTTCTGCAATTTTCAAAAATGTTTCAACAATAGCTAAATCACTTAATATAGATATTCATGTTCCAAGACAAACAAAACGTTCAGCCCTAGAATACTTTTATAAAAAGACTATATATATTCCTATGTTAGATAACCTTATATTAGATTTAATTCACCGGTTCTCAAATAAATTGAATAATATAATGGATTTAAACGTTTAAATACCAAGTAACTTGATAGCTATAGATCATAAAAAAATGAAAATTGATGATATATGCAATAATTTCGCCAATGTTTTGAATATAGATAAATTAAATTTCAGTTATCGATTGAATGGGAAAATCCATTCTGAAACATCGCAACTATCCTCTACTATAGAAGGTACGCTTTTATATCTTGACGAGGATTTTTCGTTACCTGTGAGCGTTATTTCGGCAGATAGAAGTTTCTCGTGTTTAAAGAGGTTGCAGACGTAGAATAGAAATAAAATAGGCCAAGATAGATTATTAAGTTTTTAACGCGACTAAAAATGGTTTGTTTAATGTTTCATGATTTGGATATCGATATTCCTTATATTGAATTTATATTAATAACCATAAAAATTCTTAACGACAAATCATATTCATAAGTTTCATTTATTATCATACTTGTTATAACTTTATATAATTTAACCTTATCAAGAATATTTTTATTATTTCATACATACAAAATAGAAAATCGATTATTCACCGTATGGTGTCTCACTAGTGGTTAGGTTGAAGGGAAGCAGTGGTGATGGTAACCCGCTTGCTCAGTTCCTTCTTCCAACAAGCCCCGCCACCAAATCACCTGTTGGTTGATATCAGGCCACGGGGAAGGAATAAATATTATAAAAAAGAATATACTACTGACAAATCTACAGAAAAAAAGAAAATATATCTTTTTTAATCTTAATTCGAAATGTTACAGTGAATTTTAAAAGGAGAAATATATGAAATCAAGTAAAGGACAATTGTCATTCATTATGACAGAAATGAAAACAAATCAAGAAATTTAAAGAATGATGTTAGTAAAAAGGATTTTTTTTATTATTTTAAAGTATTGTTCAAATTTAAATAATGTTGATATTGGTCATCCTTTAGTTATCAGCCTTCTCACTATTAATTGTTAGTTCAGTGTTTAAATCGAAGAGAAAGATAAATGGATACTCTGTATGAACAATCGACATCAATGACAGAAATAAAATGAAAGAAATAAATAAAATTAAATGATTTTTTATGTTTATTGATTTTAGAATAATTACCATATAGTTTTTAAATAAATTAACTATCATTTTTTTATGATTCTATACAATCGTAAGTTACACGAGAAGCTCTATAGAGGCGATAATTCGTCTTCCAATCTTACAAATTGAATAATTTGAAATTAACATTATGATAGAACGACAAAAATAAAATATCTAAACTTCTGGTGTTATCGTTCATATTATTAATTTTGGTAATTTTCTATTAAGATGTTATTTTGTTGAGTTTATTAATATATTCTAACCAGAAAGAAATAAACCTAAATAGAATAATAACAAATAATAAACTAATTCTTCCTTAAACTTAAAATTCATTAAGAATTATTATAGTATTACTAAAAAAGAATTGGGATTCCTAAAAATCAATAAAGATAACTAACAAAATCAAATTTACCTCTCACCACGAGTGAGTGTGCGGAATTGTGAAATTCAGTTCTAAATATAGAACGGAATTTCTCAATAAAATCAATAAAATTTTGATAACCTTGTTTTGAGTTTCTTAAGGGGGATATATAATAAAATCATTAAGCATCTTTTCTCTTTTAATTAATTAATATTAACAAAACATCCTTTTAAGTTTTAAATATATTTTTAAATTTACGGTAAAATTACATTTAAATATTTCAAAATTATATTTTTGAAATATTTTAACTTAATTTTAAATATATGTTCTAATTTTAACAATTTCAATATTTAATATTTCAATAAATTTTAAACTATTTTAACACAATATTCTAAATATTTATTATTAAAAGTTTATTTACTGTAATTTCAACTATTTTAACACAATATTCGAAATATTTAATTCTCAACTGAAAACCCTTAGAATACTAAAACTTAAAGTTAGGATCTGTAGATAACTTTATTTATTCAAAAAAAGTTTGAGTTATTAGGTTTAGTCATCCATTTTCCACTCTTGTTCTCATTTGAATGGAAAAATTAAAATGAAAATTGGAGAAAAAATCATGATTTAAAATATCAACTCTCAAATTCTTTGATTTTCCAAAGTTTCTTTAATTTTTCGTTTTTATTTGTGGGTGACCTTGTAACCCCAAACATACAATTTATGTGGCCTCCACTGGTTACCCATTGTAATGTAACCAATGGGTATGAGACCCCCAAAGGTGAGCTCCTTCTCAAGGACTGCTATGGCCTGGCCTCATGCTGGATCCAGCGAGCTGTTGATGGAAGGCTTTTTCTAGTCTTTTACTTTCGGTCCTTATCATCTTTGCTTACTCATTTTATTTATTCCTCGTTTGTTCTATCTGGGGATGACAGATTTATTTAATACGATTCTACAGAGACAAAATGAAACCAAATAACACACATTTTATTAGATTCGATATGAACACATTTAAAAGTTTATCTGAAACTTTTTTAACTTTTCTGGGATCTTCTGCAGATTGGATTTGTCTACGCACCCGCTCTGCTCTCCCCGGTCTGGAGTGTGGCTGGTTCCTTTTTGTTGTTTTCGCTGATTCTTCTGACTCTCGATACGCTATCTGAGCCTGGGCAAACACCAGGGAACATGTAACTGCATTACCTCTCTGGCTTGCCGACCAACCCGTCTCTGGGCTGCGGATCTGAATGCATTGGGATTGGCCTAAATATTTCTCCTCCTTCCAGCCCGGTTGAGCTTCGGTCAGTTGTTGATATATTCACTTGACACGTGACGGTTCGACAAAGTACCGGATTCTGACACGGTTCTCTTTTGATTGCTATACTGGAAGTTCTATTTCTTCATCAAAGGATCTTCTTCTGAGCGGCCATTCTTCTTCACCGGCAGTGGATAGCGAACAACCATTGTCCACAAGGCCTGTCGGTACCTTGCGGCCATCCGAGTAGGAATTTTTATGGTAATTTGAGAATCATATTTCCACGATCGCCTGCTATCAGCGTTGACATCATCTAAATAAATATTTAATGTAATTACTCCGAATCCTTAGCATAAAATTGGATTTAATATGGTCAGCAACATGGTGGAATTGAGTATTATGTTTAACTACAAGGTGTTTGTGCATTCGATCATATCGAGGGTCGCTAATGTCCGATCAATCGCTCTCACGGCGTATAATAATATCTGTGTGACGTTCATAAATATTCGCGTCAGTCTTATTGATCACTTGTTTTTCGAAAATCATTTATTTTGTGAAGTTTTAAAACATCATTTACCTGGTAGATAGGCGTCTGTTACTAGTGAGGGTCGGTTCACGATCTACCCACGTCTTGCGGCCTTATCCGTGAATCTTCTCGTAACCCGATCATGTAGGGGTTATATAATCGCTGGTGGATTTGGTGACTTCTTATCAGTCATCTCGATGGTCGTTGGTATTTATAATATTCATGGCAGTTTATTAGTTCAATTTATTATTAGATTTTTCTTAATAACATATTTCGTTTAAGCTATTATAGATTCCTCTCAAAAAAAGATCTAATAAATCATTATTTATGACAAACGTTAATCTCAGATTTAGCGATAACAAAATCGAACTGCTTTATATTCTTCCGGCTATTTAGTTGATTGCTTATTTTCTGAATTTACAGTTTCTGAGAAGGCATTAATTGGTAGATTACTGACGCGCCTCTGCTTATTTGTTTGATTATTCATTATTTAGACATCCGCTCGGGATGTTGTGCAAATTGGATTTCGTATTTAATCATCTGCCCTGCATACTTGTTGAGTTTCATATTTAAGTGTTGGTCGTTGCAGATTTATTGGAATTTTATTAGACTGATTTCAACTAGGAGTATTCACTATCTGGGGTTTGGATGGATATTTGTCGTGAGCGATTTGTGATTTCAAAAATTTGGTAGTGTTATTGATTTCATATTCTTAAAGTGAACATCTTCATCATTTTAGGGACGTCTTCGACCTCCAGTGTGCCCTTAAACGTAGGCGATGCTGCATGAGGTGTTGATAACGAGATACATATTCTGGTCATTTGATTCCATCTAACAATTCCATTTTCGTGGGAGTCAAGCTTTCTCATACTGGGTGACATCGCCTAACAAAGGTTCTTGGCTTTGATTCTAGAAAAATTCCTTACATATTTATTATCTTAGATTGCGTAGTCAAAACGAAGAAAACTTCACCTCTAAGTTTCGATCTGATATGTTATGGTTTCCTATTTCATTGGATTTCATGATTTCTTCGTTTGTAATAAAGTTCGACTTGATCTTATTTTAATATTATTATTATTATGATCTATTCTTATTATGATATAAAGTTGCTATTATTATATTATAATTATATATCGTGGTTACTATTATATTATCATTGCCTATCATTATTATTATAATATTATTAAATATCGTTATTCTTATATTTTTATTATTATTATATTATCGGGTACACACATCCTATAATCATATTTATGAGGTGACGACAAATATTATTCTCAAAATTTGTCCTGTGGTTAATCGAGCGTTTTCCATTTAAAAATTGGCTTTATTAGGCAAAAGTTCGATCTTCGCAAAGAAAAAATTATTAAAACCATGCAAAAAAGAATCGGTATATATATATCTATTCTTTGACCCTTGCGTGTGTTTTTATTGCGTTAAAACAAAAAATTAAAACGAAAAATTTGACTTTGAATTTATTTGTATTATCTAAATTTAATTTTATTATTTTCTTAAATTAAATAGACATAATATTTTTATAATTTTTAATTGAATAACTTCCATCAAAAATATTTTATTTTAATGCCTTTTATTCGTTAATTTTTTAGTTTTATAATATTACATTTTTGGTCAAATTTTCTTATTATTACGTTATTTTTATGTAAATTTGGTATAAAATATTATTTACTGAAATTTGCCAAGACTTAATCTCACTCCGAATTTTATTTTGATGACTGTGTTGGTAAGCAAATTGTTGGGTTATTATTATTTAAAAGTCGGTTCCCTCTAACTCCTAGTGTCCTTTTCGAATCAAATAAGTAAACCCAACACAGAATAATTTTATTTGCACTTTATCACAGTTACAACTCAATCCGATTTATTTCAATGTTTTGTAATCACAATTTCACTGATTTATTTGCACCCTTCAACCACCGTATAAATTTGATTATCTTAAGGTAGGTTATCCAATGGATAATCACCCTTTCTGATAGATAACTTTGACTTTACTAGGGTTAAGATTCTTTTACTGACCTGACTACACTACTCGTTTGCTTCGACCACTGGCCATTTCGTGTTTTTTCCTTTTCCTTTTATACTTCTGCTCAAACCACTTCTACAGACCACCTTAGCCGACATTTGTCAACAACGTTTGCTCCATTACTAAATTACAAATAAGAAATAATTACATCTCCATAGATCAGTGGCGCACATTTAATATTGTTTAGGCCAATTTACCCCTTTTATATTATTCCGCCTACACGCCGGGTTTTCCTCATCTCTCGGGTTTCCCATTGCCTTGGGCTTTCCATTGACTCGGGCTTCCAATTAGTAATTAATTTTTTTAATTAATTTCTTTTTTTGTCCTATATTATTTTCTAGGGACCCCTCACTAAATTTTTATTATTATTTCTGGACTCGTCTCTCAATTTGGCGTTCAACCATACCAATTTCATATGATTAATACTACTTTCGAATTTTTGTAAGTTTTTTAATTAATGTTGCACTTTTATCATTTTGGTGTTTTATTGATTTTACTGTGCTTTTTTCGTAATACCCCAATATATCAACCCCTTTAATAAAGATTCGTCCTCGAATCTATTCATTTGATTACTATTTTTTTACTTGTCCTGGTAGAGTAATCTCAATACCATATTACCTAATATAACACTAACAATAACAATAATAATAATAATAATAATAATAATAATAATAATAATAATAATAATAATAATAACAATAAAGTGAATATCTTCAAAAAAAAATCAAAATTTAAAAATTTTGGTTTTTATTATATTAATGTTTTTATTTCTTTTCGTGTATAATATGATAGATAGATTTTGGGTATTTTATTTAATTTTTTTATTTATTTTATCAAATTTATATTATCCAATTTATATTTATTATGTAAAAGAAATAATTTGTTAACAATTTCTTTTGTACATAAAGATATAATATATCCAATAAACACAAGATAAAATTGCGATTTTGTTATGAATACTTTCGAATTAATTTTCATAAATATAGATATAATATTCAAAGATAAATTGCGATTTTGTTTGAAAACATTCGAATTACTGTCATATAATGTGTTTATTCTCCCAGTGGTATCAATAATAATGTAAATAATAAATAAACATTATGATAATAATAATAATAATAATAACAATAATAAATCATAATAATAATAATAATAACAATAATAATAATAAATTAAATTATCTTTGATACACTAGTTATCATTAATTATGGCTAATAATAATAATAATAATAATGACGCGATTTCACTATTCAATTATTCCACATATCTAGTTGGAGAGATTAATTCAAATTTTCCCTTAAATTCTTCACATCAATATGAAATGCATGCTGAATATTCAAGTGACAGGTAAGCGGCCGTGACACCACTCCATTGAATCACTCGCTTCCAAATATTCGTGGCAACAACAACAACCAGCACAATGACGGCAACAGGGAGTGAAGTTGATAGTCCCTGTCCCTCAATGAAGGCAGGAAACAGAAATTAAAGTTCTGGCGACTAATAATTATAATTATAATAATTATCATGTAATAATTCGTATTATCATATTGGCTTATCAGCAAGCGCGACAGCAATGAGAACCGACGGTTTTCCCATTAGGGAAGCAATAAAATTTATAAGTTTCAGAGATATAAAGGAGGATAATCAATTCTGCTGGAGTCGCATCATATAAATGAACGACTCTACATATTCTCCATAAATGATCTCAATATTATTTTTGGAGCTGAAATACATTAAATTTGATAACCCATTTTTTAATGTTTTATGAAAGTTGAGTAAGTTGAGTAGAATTTTATTATTTATTAATATAAATAACTTTTATGATTTTATTCTTTCATTTAGATTAATAAATTATTATAACAATAAAAATTATATTATTTATTATTCATTCCAAAGCGATTACTTAAAAACCTTTAATTTATTTAAGATAAATTTTCCAAGAAAACGAAATTTATTAAATTAATATTTTATAAATAAATAATATAAATTTTTATTTCATTTAAAGTTTTAGAGTTTTAGATCCACACATTTATAATGAATAACAGTTTTCTTCTTTCGATACATGAGCTGATTTATTGCGATAATTTCTCCACTGTCAACATCCAATGAATCCAATGAAGCTTTTCCTTTTCTGTTCCTTCGCGAGATAATTGACCCATGCTCGAATATTGTTTGGATTCGATGAATCGGTTCATTGATTATTAAACCCAGACTCTCCTCAATTATTTCAATGCTCTCTTTTGTTGCCCATTTCAATAGAACAGTTTGAATTTCACCAAGTGCTGTGACTACGAATGTTTTGAATGTTTTTAAATAGTTTACGTATGTTAAATCATGTTTATGTATTGTTTTTTAAAATAAAAAAACCTTTTTTTAATATTATTAAAATAATTGAATTTTTAAACTACATTGTTTTTTAAAAGTTATAATACAAATAAAAATTATAATATTTATAGAAATAAAATTTTAAATTAAAAGTTATTTGAATATATTTTTTAAGTATTTATTTATTACAAAATTAAATTAATAAAAAATAATTTGTTTACATTAAATGTTAATTCATAATATTTTTAGTTGGTTTTGAGTACCTGAAGGTGACAGTTATGCTGTCGAAATATATCGTACGAAAAGTTTTTTATTGGGGTTATCTTTTAATTAAATCGTTGCCAAATTTATTTAATTATTTATTAATAATATTAATGTGCAAAAATTTCGAGTTTCACGCAAAAATTATACAAAGGCTCCTTCGCCTAATTGTCCTTGTATAATATATAATAATCATCTCTTATAGAAATATGCTAGTAAACATGAATTGGCGCTAAGAAATCGTTAATTGTATATGAAATTTACTCAGTCGAATATTTTTAAATATCCTGTAAATGTCTTTAAATCAGTTAAATATTAAATGATGTAAAATTCGATTTTATTTAACAAAATAAAAAGATTTGTTAAATGAAATTTTATTAAAAATACATTTCAATTTTGCATATACCTAAATATAACCAAACTAATGATTGACAATGAGAACATTGAACACTCAGAACTTGACATTTGGATTTCTTCATTGTTACATCAACTTTTGGTACGGATAAAGCATCATCTAATAAATATTTTTGGTGCACGGGGAAAATTAAATCAAAGGTGTATCACTATGACCATCTAAGGGTAATGTCTATCCGTTGGCCATTTACTAGGGTTAACCATTATCCCTTATACACCCCACAATTTTACTTTTTACTGCTATGTACCCACGAGCGAGCACATGCTGGTACTGTACGAAACAGCTGAAAACTACTGAAGCAGATAAGCCCTGTTACCAGTACATATTTTTAAGGTTAAATTTTAAGGTCATATTTTCAAGGTTAAATTTTCCTATTTCTTATAAACATGTCACCGCAGGGCCAATATAAAAATATTTTCAAGGTCATATTATTTTCTCCAGATATATTATTTTCAAGGTCATATAGTACATTGTTAAATATCAATGTACCATATCATCTCCAGAGTAGCGACAGTCTCATCACAAGATTTAACAAAACTGGCAAAACCACCCATTGTGAATTCAAATACCCCTTCAGTCTAGATGTTGTAGCATTATACACATCTATCGATTCAAAAAAAGCTATAAATGCTTAGAAAAAATATTGGAAAACAATTTGTTAATAAAGGAAATTAATACCGAGAATATTATCAAACTTCTTATTGTTATACTCGAAAATACCTATTTTACCTTTAAACAAAATATATATAAGCAAATTAAATGTCTGCTAATGGGTTCTAGCATATCAGGCTTGCTAGCAATCATATTTATGGATAACCTCGAACTATAGACACTGAGGACCATACAATCCATAGGTTCCTATGCAAGATATGTAGATGATATATTTATCACGACCAAAAGCAAGAAAGAAGCGGAAATATATCATATATTAAATGCGGCTCGACCGGATATCAAGTTTGAAATAGAATATCCGGATGAAAATGGATCCCTCAATTTACTAGATTTAAGAATCAAAATAGATGTAGACACACCAACCTACGGATTCTACAAGAAATCAGCTCGCAAAGAAATATTTATGCACCAAAGAATCGCACTTACATATTTACAGAAAGTGAATGTTATAAAGAACGAGAAGCAGAAGCTAGCCAATAGATGTACTGAAGGAAAAGAGAACTATAAAAACAACTAAACTTCGATAAAGTTCTACGCAGAAACAGATAACACAATGAGGACATCGAAAAAATGAATTCAAAACCAAAAACACCTATTGACAAAACCCAAAAAAGAAATACTTTTATATTAACATCCCATACATCAGTGACACACTCGACTTTAAGATCCGGAAAGAGCTATATCGCACTGGCTTTTCAACTCGTATATCACACTAGTCTTGGACACTGATGCAAACACTTGCACAATGGAAAATTGCCAGACACCAAAAATATGCTTCAGAAAAAACTTTTTTTACTGCATCACGTGCAATGCATGCAAAGAAATATACATTGGAAGTACACTCAGTAACATACACCAAAGAATTAAAGAACACCTGGATCCTGTCGGAAAATCCTCGGTATACAGACATCTCCAACAATGCCAACCAAAGACGGAAAGAAAAAGTATTTCAATCAAAATCTTTTGTCGTAGACCATCTCCATAAAAATCTCAGATTTAAAGAGGCAATTCTTATCTTAGTTAAGCATCCATCAATAATCACTAAAGAAGAAATCAGTCTGATTTGTTGTTAACACTGATACTTTAAGTTAAAGATTAAAACAATTTTATAACAAATACAAAAACAAAATGAAAATCAGAGTGGAATAGTATTTTGGCCTTGAAGTTGTTGGTGAAGTGTTTAGGGAATTTTCTCGTTTTTAAGAGGAAAGCTATTTTATGCATCTTTCATAGACTTTAAAAACTCGGGAACAATTTACTGATTTTCTCTGAATTTAATATTTAAATTTTTTTATTTTTATATTAAAATCTGTAAGAATAAAGAGATTTAAAGAAGGATAAATAGTTAAAAAAAACAAAAGTTAAGAAAAAATGTTAAATTTGATATATAAAAAATAGAAAATGTAAAATTTAATATTTGAAAATGTTTAATTAATAAAATGAATGTTCATAGAAAAAAAATTTTAAATTTAAAGAATATTAGTAGGTGTTGAACCTGAATTATTTCCAGCCTTGAGACTTTTAAAATACAACCCGATGTATGTTAATGTGTTTGACAGCAGCAAAGCAGTCATATTAGGTTTTCGAAATCTGGATTACAAAAATTTGATTAGCGATACAAAATGAAATCACGGTATTGGTCGACATCTGATATGTCGATTGTTATTGATTGGCTGATGGTGGATTAAAACAAAGTGTTTAACATTTTATTTAATTTTAAAATGGAAAATATTGCTAAATCAATCTCAAATAACAATAGTTACTGTAAATTTTACTTTAGTATTTTCAGTTTTTAAATTAGGTTTTAGATGAATATGAAACACTAGTCATCATAAGAATGAATTTTTATTACTCACAAATCAATGCAATAAAAGATCAAGATCCTGTAATGATTCCCGAACTCATATTTAATGAGACTAGACTAAGAATTTCAGAGAAAATCAACAAAGCTCTGTGGGACAATAAAATCAATCAGATTGTAAAAGAAATGGAAACTGAATACCCTTGTATTCTAGATTGTAGTTGCTGTAATTTCCGATACCAGCGGTATGTTGAATGGTGCCTTGTAAAGTCTGTTAGAAACTTTAGAAATTTCAACTTTAAGAAAATAATTATTTTATTGTTTATTTGATTCATTTGTTTTTGATTTATTTAATAATGTTAATGGCCTGGAAATAGTAAGAAAAACTGGAAATAGTAAAGAAAATTGCTTCTTTCCAATTTGAGAAACCATTGTTTATAAAAGGTATTGTGGATGATATATTTCTTGTATTTTAAAACAACATATAGAACCGTTTTTGCATTTTATGAACAGTTTACATAAGAACATTGTAAGAAACGGAGAGAAAGTCATCAATTGCGTTTTAAAATTTGTTAATTCAACGGAAAGATAAACATTATGAGACAGAGATTTATAGAAAACCAACTGATACTGGTCTTTTTACTTCTCCAGAAAGCTTTTGTGAATTTAAGTATAAGAGAAATATGGTGAAGAGATTTATTTATCATTCATGGTCTTTATCTTCTACTTTTGCTAATTCGGTAAAAAGTGTTGATAAATTGGTTGAGTTGTTGATAAAGAATGGGTATTCTAAATTATTTTTATTGTTGATGATAAAAGAGACTGTTGACAAATGGATTAAAAATCCTAAGGATCCATGTTTTGGAAAGTCTGAATGTAATTTGACAAATGAATGTGAATTGGGTGTTGATCTAAATAATAGTAAAAATGGATATAAGAATGAGCTTAAATTTGTGTTAGTATTGCCGTACTCGGAAGGTTTTACAAATTATAAACGTTAAGTAAACAGATGGGAAATTTAGAGTATAAGATCGTCTCTAATTCGCGTAAGGTACGCAATATGTTGATTAATAAATCAAAAACTCCGGTTGGATTGTGTTCAGATCTCGTTTATCAATTTACATGTAATGAGTGTAATGCCACATACATTGGAGACTCCCATCATCTCTGTACTCGAGTTCTAGAGCATTGTCGATTGAAGGGTTTAACCAATATTACTGAGCACAATAGAGGCTGTAAAACTGAAATAGGAATGTCTGATTTTAGAATTTTGTTGAAGTTTTAATAATTATTGGGAACGCGTGATATGTGAAGCATTGCTGAAAAGGTCATTGGATCCAAAGATTAATGTGCAAAGTGCTGTGACTACGAATGTTTTGAATGTTTTTAAATAGTTTACGTATGTTAAATCATGTTTATGTATTGTTTTTTTAAAAAAACTTTTTTAAATATTAAATATCATTATTTTTTAAAAAATTATAATATTTATATAAATAACATTTTAAATTAGTTAAAAGTACTTGAATATTTTTTAAATGTTTATTTATTACAAAATTAAATTAATAAAAAATAATTTGTTTAAATTAAAAGTTAATTCATAATATATTTAGTTGGTTTTGTGTTCCTGAAGATGACAGTTATGCTGTCGAAATATATTGTACGAAGAGTTTTTAAGTATTTTAAGTATTTTATTGTTAATAAATGTATTTAATGAATGTTAATAAATGTATTTAAACAGATTTTGTTTGTTTTCATTATAATCACAAAGGCAGTGCAACATATTACGATAATTTTAATTCAAATGTTTTGTGTTTTATTACTAAAATTGATCTAAGTAGGCCAACCATTTAAATATAAATTCAAAATTAAAATATATTTCATACGCAGTACGCATGACTAAAAATTGACAGCTTAAAATAAAATCTGGTAATATACGAATCTATAGATTGATTTAAATTTTATTGATTAATTGTTTTAACGAAATAAATTATTAACATAAATATACAAAACAGTAAGATTCATTAATACAATTATTTAGAAAGATTTTGAATTTCACATTTTTGGTCCTTTTAAAAAATGTCTAAACGAAATTCTGCTGATGTTTGGGATTTTTTACAAAATGCCCACACAAGGTATCATGTAAAGGATCTACCAGAACACCCATGTTGAACCATTTAAAACTAAAACATAAGCTGGATATTACCAATACACGCTCAAAAGACTGCAGCTCCAGTTCAAAAAAATGTACACCAACAATAATCCAAATATTCTTAATTTTACGAAGAGGCAACAGCTAAATGAAATTGTGGCAAGATTAGTTTCTGAAGATGGTTTCACAGTAAACGCAATAACAAAAAGTTAATTCATAAGGCAATCTATTTCGGATAATCTTGCAAAAATTTATCAAAAGTAATGGATTTAGTAATTTCTTATTTTAGAGAGCAAAAAGCCACAATAATTGAAAATATAAGTAAAAAATTAAACAGTGGTGAAAGATTCAGTCTTACTCTCGATGAGTGGACGAGTCTTGCCAACAAGCGAAATTTTGTTTTTAGAATATCATTTTGGAGGTTTGAATGTGTCTAATTTTGTTACTGTAGGCTTTATTTTTATTTTATTAATTTTAATTATTTTTGTTCGAAATTAATTTGTTTTATTTTAAGTATGTCTGTGGTGCATGTGTAGGTGCATACAGTAGTCATTTTGATAATTTTATATTTTGTTTAAATTTAAAAAACAATTATTTGTTTTAATTGTGGCTTTAAGCGCAACAATATATAAGTAATATATTGTAACAAAATTAATTTATCTGAATATTCTTTATAAATGTTTTTGTGGAAGCGGTGTACTTCAATACTTCTTTAAATAGCTTCCATAATAGTTGGTGTAACAGTAGCAGGGTGCTCTATGTCGTTTATACAAAATATTCTTGGAAGACCTTTAGGAATCATTGCGACAGTGTATTTAAATATTGATAACATTTTCATAGCCCCCATCGACTAATGCAAAAAATTCTTCAACTTTACTATTATTAAAATATAGGTCATCAAAAATAACTCCACATTTATTAACATCACTTGTAATGCTATTTAACATTTGGATGTACAGGATGTTTAAAATGATTGTTGGGCTTAAAGCCAATTAAAACAAAATAAAATTTGTTAATTAATTTTAAAAATGTGAGAATTATGAAGATGGCTATAGTATACATGGCATACTTAAAATAAAACACCAAATAAAAAAATTAATATAAAACAAAAATAAAAAACATAAAACCGTTTTAGAAAAAACAGGTTGAAGCGACGACCAAAAATTCATATTTTAGTGGTCAAAAAGAATAATGGCGATTTGATCGCAATCAGTTAGTGACGTAAGATAGTCCGAAAACGGACTCTAAATATAGGTTAATAAAAATCTATAAGAGAAAATAAACTCTGAAATCTCTACTCGAATTTCACATTACACAATTCACAAGTCAAAATTTACGACTATGCACACTACTAATGCAACTTGCAATAAAATGAGAATGTATGTCTGATTTTGGTAGAATGACAGAAAACTAAAACTAAAATCCATAATTATAAATTATATTTGATTGAAAAATTTTAGAGAGCTAGGTTTAATTTTAATTCAAGTACATAAGTTAAATATATACTATACCTTAATAAATCGTTTTAGCAGGAAATCTTCATTATTTAAGAAAATTATGAAATACCGGAAAGTCCCGAAGATTGTGCCAAATCCAACGCCAATACCATCTTTCGATCCTCGCACTCCGCTAGAAGCTCAATTTATTCAATTACAGAATAATTATAACAAATTGAAAGGGAAGTGGAGTCCCCCAGATAAACCGGGTGAGCTACAAAGATGATCTATCGTTTGACGCGTTTAAGCAAATTTCCATTATTATATTAACTGATATAGTCTAATTATAGGATTATGGTAATGTCTTATGTGTGGAAGAATATGTCAGGACCCAGCCAAGTCACCTATAAAAAACTGTATGGGGACAACTGGGGTGAATGTGTATTTGTGTGCTTTATAAAAAAAATTATATTCATAAAATAAACCAACAATAAATGTATTAAATAATAAAAAGCTAAATACCGGTTTGACTGTCTAATGTAATCAAGAGAAAAGAAATATCACTAGATTAGGATTAAGGTTTTAATTATTATTTTTCTGTGTCGAAGTAGATTGACTGTCCAAAATAAACAAGAGATAAAGAAATATCACAAAATTTAATTCAGATTCCGATTGTTCTTTTTCTGTATCAATGTAGATTGTAGTTGTCGGATGGTTTTTTAGTTAAGATATCATTTAGTTTCTTTTTAATTTTCAAATTTTTAATTCGCTTGGTGATTTTTTCTCTATGACAAATCGATTTTTAAAATTTATTAATTTATTATTTAAAATTTCTTTTAGAAGATTTATTTACTTGATAAGTAAAAAAATAAACACAGCATTCATCATAAAATTAAAAACAAAAACTATTGTTAGAACGTTACAGTAACACATCACATTAACTATTATTATTGGTAAAATATTAATTTGCGTTAACAGCTTGACAATGTCAAAATACAGCCGTAAACCCTGTAATATCATCATTGATTATTGTTATTTATTATTAGTACTGTTATTATTATTTAATTCGATCCCACACAATCATTTTCAGAAAAAATTATCAATCCATCGATTTGTTTTATGCAGTTTCATTCGTTACCATTCTCTCTCCACGACTTAATCATGATCGGTGTGGCATTTTCTATCCCTAGTGTCTGTCAGACAATAATAGACAATACTATTCTTTTGCTGAATAAGCGTGATCTTCAAATTTAAATATTTCAACCATTTTTCAATAGTTTAATTTAACAGCTTTTTAAATTTGTACTCAAAATGCATTGCTGGCGTAGTTTGCAATGAAAAGTAATCAGTGGTAAAAATTAAAGTTCTAATATTTAAATTATAATCAATATAAATATACTATCACATTATTATAATCTTTATAAATTTATGAACTTAAAAAAGTTATATCCACGAAAATGATATTAAAATTTTAATTTATTAAAGTATAAATAAAAATAAAATCAATTCTAATGTTGAGGAACCCATGTCTAATGAACACGATTATTATAAAATATTAAATGTAATTTCTGAAATTTGGAAAATATTGTTTCTGCTTAGAATCGATATTTATTAATATTGAGTGCTTGTTGCACGATTTGCAATAATTTATGGGGAAATTTCAACCAGTAAAATGCCCTAGACAATCACCGACAGTTATCGCGAGATTCTACACCAATCAAAATATAGTACGAAGAATGAGAGATTTTAATTTGATAAATATAATTGATTAAATAAAATCAATTCTAATGTTGAGGACCCATGTCTAATGAACATGATTTTGGTCAGAGCGGAGACTCCAAGAATATCTATGAATATCGCGAAAGGGTACAGAATGATAACAAATAGAATATTCCAGAAAAGAGTTTGTCAATCATGTATGATGATGTAAATGATTTTGCTTAAGTTTATGACGAAATAATATTGGTAATTCTCAGATTTCAGTCTGACAACATCAAGAAAACTAAGAACCTCAATTTTTAACAATGCCTCCCACGAACCACTTAAATTTCAAAAATATATCGAATTTACAAATTTAATGTTGGAAGTGCTATTTTAAAAAAGCAAAAGCTCTGAAAATCGCAGATTTCTCACCTGGCAAATATTTACAATGTTTCTACAAATTCCATAATACTGTCGTTTTTCAAAGCATTGCAAATGATCAATTTGAAATAATTAAAATAAATTGCGATAATAAAGAACAATTTCATAGATTCAAACCAATAATACATGCTGAAGTTGTACAAATGACAGAAGCATAAAGATTTATATTTTTACGACTATTTCAAATTGACCAAATAAGTTAAACCAATAGTTAAGTGTGATTATTGTAATAATAAAAAAGTCAATCAATTAAAAACGCTACAAATTAATTTAAAAAATAAAGTCAACTGAATATAAATTGTTTTCTACTGCGAGTCCTTATATTTTATCTTTCCTACACGTTCCATTGCACTACATTAGAATCAAGACCAGCCACATTGGAGATGCTGCGCTTGTAAATCACCGAAAAATAAAATTAAATGAAGAGAAAGATACAATGCACAACTAGAATTGTTTATGTGACTTCAAAATAAAACCCTAAAACTACGGGAGTTGACAATAAGAATGCAAAATTATTAAAAATCAGGAAACGGCAGATGATAACAAATTGGCAGATAGAATTAAATTTTTGAAAAAATACGGTAAAAATATGTTTCAATTAGAAACTACAAGACACTTAAAAGTTTATAAATGCAGAATTTAAGCAGAATCAACGTAATTTTCTTAAAAATACAAAAGGAAAATATTTATATCTAATTTAAAATAATCTATTTCATTGTTTTCTATTTAATGTGCCTTTATAGAATAAATACAAAAATAATAACACTTAATTAATGCTTAATCCTCAACTACTACTTCATAAATGTATATTAATATCAACTAAATTTAAAGTTTCAAAATAAAAAATGTAAATATAGATTAATAATAAACCTTCCATTTTACAAAAATATATAAATGCTTATAAGTGTCACGAAGAATTTTAATTGTAGATTAATAAGAATTTATTAAAATTACAGTATCATTCAATTGAATTCTCTAACTTAATAGAATTAAACTAATAAAAATAACTTACCTTACTTTAGCAAAAAGCATCGAAATTTAGAGAAATGAATTTCAAATAACATCTATAAAAGTAAAATATAATGATAAAATATATAAAATGATAAACAAACCAAATTAACTTTATCTTTGCAATTAAAACAAACAATAAAATCTATGGAATATATATTTGCATCCATATTGTTTTGAATAAATTTCTTTTTTCTTTTATATATTTTTTATTTTATCAACAATTTCGTTAAATTATTGTAATAAAAAATCATTCTTAAATTTCATTTAGTCTCTATTCAGTATATATATAAATATGTTACAGTGTGTAGTTTTTATTGTATCACCATGATCTCAGTTATCAACGCGAAATACGCCAAAGACTTATTTAAATGATGCCAAAATATACCTAAGTAGTATACCATGATAAATCAAGCTCATATTATGTAATAGGTCAAGGTCACAAGTGTTAGGTCAAAGCACAAAATGCCTTATAAGTAGCTCGAGAACCCAACAATAAGTAAACTTAACTATAATACATTACACAAAGTAACCATCATAAAATCTAAGAAAACAGTCTTGTTTCACAATCAAAGTTTCTGTTTGCTAGAAAATTGAGCTACAGCTAAATTAATACAAGTGAGTGTTTTTGATTTTATTCGACACTTCCTCAGTGCATTCTTATTTAGGTCATGACCACTAATTTAATTTTCATATATTGGTATTTGTTTTGAAGATACTGAGTTAATTGAGGTAAACTCATTTAGTATTAGTAAATTAGTATAACCAACGAAACGTTTATTGAAATGTGTATGACGTGTAATACCTAATAGCATGGGTCGGCAACCTACTCTCTTAGTAAGGTTATTGTAGCTTCGTACGTTATAAAACTTTTGTTAAAAGTAAATTTTTAACTGAAATCCCGAGATAATTAAAATGATTCACCTTTAATAAATATATTTTAAAGTAGTTTAAATACCTATGTAATAATTCAAAAATATTTTAAATTAGAAGAAAATATTGATTTTATCAAGTTTATATTCATTTTATGATAAATAAAAATTTTCAAATTAATATAATAAATTAATGTAAGCTGTAGGGATTATAAAATGGCCACAAGCCAAAAGAAAGTGATAAATGACGAAAATCAAGATGTTAACGTAGATTTGACATATAGATACCCATTTGTCCGCAATTCAGAAGTATTGCACTCATGTCTAATTTGTCAAGAAAAACTTTCTAATAATAAAAAAATCAAATGTCGAGAGACATTTTATTCAGAAGCATAAAACATTTTCGCAAAATTATTCAGAAGGAGAATGTAGGGAAAAGGCAGTAGTTGTGAAACGTGGAAAGTCGTTTACAAATGGAGAATATTTGAAAGAATGTTAGTATTGACAAAATGGCGGCCTTAAATTTTGGCGGGGGTAAATTTTTTTTGTTTAAATGAATACCACCCGGGGGTCAAAAAAAAATTTTTTTCTTTAAATGAAGTGAATTTTCGTTAAAATAATAAAAATAATATTAATAATAATAATGATAAAAATAAAAATAATATTAATAATAATAATAAAAATAATAATATTAATATCAATATTAATAATAATAATAATAATAATAATAATAATAATAATAATTATAATTTTAATAATATTAAAAATAACAACATATGTAAAAATACACAATTCACACAACAATAAAAAATCTTTAAAAAACAACTAAATAATAAAACTTAATTAATTCACATATATAAGATTTAAATAAGAATAATACAAAAACTAAAATTGATTAATAACTTTTATTTTATTCAATATTCGTCCGGGAAATGTGGATGTCGAAATCTGTATTCTTCGCTAAAATCTGGATCATGTTTGTCGTCCGGGAAATGTGGATGAAAAATTTGATCACATATTTCATCCATTGTTTTTATTCCCATAACCGTGTCACCTACATTATAATGTCGATAGGCTAAACTTTTCTTTTTTTTCAACCCAATGCCTCTTGTAATCATTATTTGTTAAGGCTATTTTATTATTTTTAATTGTAAATAATTGATGGTTTTACTTGCTATTCGAGATTGTGCTACTGAAATCATCCAATTATTATGATAACAATCAAGGTATGATTGATGTTTTAAATCAGTACCCTTCAATGTCATTCCTTTAGCTTTGTTGCTCTCTGTAACACCCAAAAGACTATAACATTTAGGCGTTAGTAACACCAATTTCTTATATCTGAGCCCTTTATTCTCATCTTTGAATTTGCTAATGACAGAATCTAGAGCTCTTGAATATAATTCATGTGATGTATCCAGTAGGTTATCTCTTATCATAGCTGGTAAAAGAATATCTAGTTTACACCCTTTAATTTCTGGGGGAAATGAATCAGTCTCACCTGCAATAATATTGATTTTACAATTAAATTCCTCTCGATATTTATGTAAATCAATATATTGCAACTGATACATACGTACGTAATTTAGAGAGATCTAGTACAGTTTGACCAATGTAGCTAGGTCTATCTAAACATACTGATTCCTTACTTAATAATATTGAAATTAAATTGTCGTCAATTTTATAAGTCTTTTTAAATGTTGGTTTATAAGTTATTAGTTTAGAAGCCGAATTACACAGTCTCAAGTTTATGCGCTTTTTTAAGTTCTCAACTGTCTTTCCTTATAAACTATTATTTAAAAGTTTAAAATAGTTTTTGTCCAGATTATTTGTTGATACAGCCCTAAGTCGAGTATTCGTATCAATATAATTCTTAAATATTGAAGACTGTTGACACCTAATGGCTCTTTAAATTTAGTTATCTTTACCCCAAGAGAAAGATAAAGTTGGAGAAGTCTCCAATGAGCAACATAAATCTTTTTCGGTAGATGTGTGAGCATCAACTTCTCTATTTTAGAATCTGGAGCACACAATTTTTCAGCTGCGACCGGAAAATCATCCAGTTTATTGTGAATAGATGTTGGTATATCTAAATCCACTTCTACGGTATATCCATATGGAAGTGAATCTAGATTGTTCGATACACAGTCCTTTAATAAATTATTTAAATCAATCTGATCTATAACCCAAAATAATTCACCTCTAGGTATTTTTTGGCTAGGAGCGCAACCATATAAATTATTAATGTCAATGTATTCTGATTTGCTTTAATATAATGTTTGTTTACAAATGTCAAACCCCCTCGTATACCACTCTCAAAGAAACTATACATTTCCATGTCTTGGATCAATTCGATGGGTTCATCTAAAGTCATCAAAGCTGAATACCAAGACATACCAGGAATGTCTAAAAATTCATTGGTTCAAGACGATTATGTGCTAAAGATCTGGTTCGAAACTGTTGGAAAAAGTCAGCTAGAAGAAAAAACATCAAGTTTAAGATATTTCATCATATAATCACAAAGGCTTTTTGGTTTCCCTCCATATAACTTCAGCCATAGAATATTCATTCTCAGTAACACCATCCCAAATTGGTGGTAATTGGAAAGTTGAATGAAGAACATCCAACCTATTGTCAATTTCATAAAAGAAAATTCCTTTACTATTAACAACTGTTCCCCTAAATTCTGATTTTGTTATTGGTAAATCAGGTAAAGTCTTAACCGCATCCTTTAAGGAACTATTTATGAATTGGCATGAATCAATAAATTTTACTGTTAAACTACATATTCTAGCATATAAGGTTAGAAATTTTTCATACGTAGTTGGAATACATGATATTTTCTAAGACTTAAAGTTACTCAGACCATATTTTAATATATGATGAATATCGTATGCTCTCAAGTTGTGAAAAATAATTGGGAATTCATATCTTATTTGCTTAAAAAAAATTACAAGTTAAGAAAACTGCACCCAAAAATTTACCGTTAAAGTGGTCGTGATCTTTTACTGGTTTTATCAAAGGTTTCTTACAAAGATAACAAAAAACTGCAGAATTGAAAGAAGCTATATCTGTAGCTGTGAGTATTATTTTATAATTTTTATAAAAGTATGGTAAACAGTTTTCATACTAATGTCTTCAACTTCTTTAAGAAAACGTATAACACAATCTAACCCTAAAAAGCTTTTATTTGTTTTTTCGCCGTTAAAGTTATTAATTAATAAAATACCTGCAGAAAGTACTTATTATTAGTAGGTAGAATAGCCTCGAAGTCAGCGTAAACGACAAAAGATGGCGTGACTGTTTTAGATTAGTCTTTAAAATATAAATTTTTATTTAATGGTAACATATAAAGGGTTGTTTCTAACTGATTTTTATCGCAAAAACCTTTATGAATTCTTAGATCATCATCATCATTAAAACCATTTAAACATCGATGACACCATTTACTACGAATTCGAAAAATCTCAGAAACCGAAAGATTATCACAATTCCAAAGTCGATCCAATTTAGTAACGGCTATATAGTGATAAGAGTCACCACTCTTTAATAAAATAAGATTAATTGGTCTACCTCCTACAACATTTGAACGATGGATGATATGAACATATGTATGTTTTATTTCTTCTGGATTTAACAAAATATCTTCTAACGCATTCTCATTTTATGTGAGAACATTAATCGAAAGCCCCGGATTATTATCCTCAAACTTTCATATGTTGCAGAGACGCATCGGTAAGTCAGAATTATTATAGACGAGATCAGAAAGATTATAATTAAAAATATTATTTCTATGCCTTCTATCTACTTCATCATATTTCAAAATCGTTAGAACGCTATAAATGAAACTTAAATCATCTGTATTTTCAATATTAATCACACAACGTTTATTTAGTAACGGTTGAGGAGTTGGAAAAGAACCACTACGACTTAAACAACTAATTTGCGAATATTTGGTAATAACTAAATGAATTTCTTTTATTTTATTAATTATCCAATTACTACCTTTTCCATTTATTAAAATTATTTTTTCATTAAGAAGAGCAATACCTTCATCTAATAAGGTATTACTCATTGGTCTTGCAGAATTTGAAAAAACAAAAGATTGGAATTCACCATCCTTTTCAAATTCTACATCTTTACAAAATTGTATCTTTACAGAACCCATTTCCGAAACAAAATGGTTGTCGAAAATTTTAATTTAATATTCTTATCTATACCTATTCCTTTGTTTAATAAATTAAATACTGTTAACTATAGCATATGATTTACGTAAATTATAATTAACAACAGCATCAAATGATCATCCATGTTGAATAGGATTATTAATTATTTCAGAATCAGATTTAGAGAGAGATATTATTTCAACATCATTGCTAGGGATAACGTCTTTGTTTTCAGAATCAGAATCAGAGAGAGAGATTATTTAACATCATTGCTAGGGACAACGTCTTTGTTTTCAAAATCAGAAATTATTTCAACAGCATCAAGTGATCTTCCATGTTGATTAGGATTATTAATTATTTCAGAATCAGAATCAAAAAGAGTTATTATTTCAATATTATTTAAATTTTTAAGTTTAGAAGAACGTGGGTTACTTATTGATAAATTTGACTTTCGTTTATTATTAATATTATTATTATTAATAGATAATTTAAAAATTTACGTTTTCCTTAATAAGTTAAATTGATTTAAATGATCTTTGCGTGTATCATAAAAATCTAAATAATTTAATTTTTCTGTTAATTTACATGTTGGACAAACAAAATAGATTGCAAGGTTATGTGGTTGACCATAATATTTTTTCTTAGTTTCATGACATGTTTCGTCATGAAAAGAACCATTGCAAAAATTTGGGTAAAATATACCTTAATTCAAAAATAACTAATTATATAACAAATACAAATTTATAAATATTTAAAGATATGATAAAGCAATAAAATATTATATACATACTAAAATAAATAAATATACATCCAATAAGAATAATATGTGTTAAACATAATCTAATTGGTTAAATCCATTCTTAAATTTAGTATATATATCCAAAGTATAATGAAAAAATTATTATAAATAATAATGCAAACATATAAAAGTAATTTTATTTTCATTATGTAATATTGCTTATTCTATATTCTAGAAAACCCAGTATAAAAGATGGAGAAACAAATAAATTAAGATATAATTTCAATACTGCTAGAAGAAAATTCAGCATCTGCAGTGAATTTTATTAGAAAGTCTCCTGTTCAATTTCTACAATATTCTATGGAATCTTTAAAATACCCAATTACATATTCGTTTAAAGTAATTTTATTTTATTCTATCTAATATTAATTAAAAATTTAATAGGAACCAGTAATTTTAAAGCAGAGTTTATATAATATCCAAGTAGGAAAAATTGGTGACATTGACCGAAAAAATATTTTAGAAATACTGATGTTTTCAACAAAGATATTCAATTTAATGAAAGTTTCACTTTTATGAATTGCGAAAAAGATATTGATTTAGAAAATACTTTAAATGAAAATTCATATTTCATGATATAAATAAGAATTCAGGGTTTTAAAAATGGAGGCAAAACAATATAACCTATTTGGAAAATATTCGAGGCAAATAAATGTTTTTAAATATATTTGATAATTATTTGTTGTTGTTATCATTTATTAAATGATGTATTAAACTGTGATATTATTTGATAATATATAGTTGTTTTAATAATTGTTAGAAGGCGCATATTTAGTTAATAAATATATATTAATACTTTAGTGTTCTTATTTCACACAAACATTAATTTATTTGAAATAATTATGTATGAGTTTTAAAAAATTATTTGAGAGTAATAATAAAAATATTTAAAAATAATTTGTTAATAAAATGAATATTATTTATAAAAAATTAATTTTTATTATATAAATATTATTTAACTTACAATATTCAATTAATATATACTTACATTTAAAACCGCTTTTTCTTCCAACAATATTTTTATTTCTTCTATAGTTTATTCTATTTCTCCCATCGTCAATTTTATTTCTTCCAACAGCATTTTTATTTCTAATATATTTTCCAGCATTACTGTTATTTATTGAATTCATTATCTAAATTATTATGTCAAAGATGAATAATAATAAAAACAATACTAAGTATAATTGTGTGATTTTAAAAAGTGAGAAATGTTTGTAATGTTTATGAATATATAAATTGGTTTGTATTAATCAATCCAAATTAATTAAACAGCCAATTAAAAAGATTTTAATGACACACACTAAAATTTTTGTGATTATCATGTAATAAAATATAATGGACATTATATTATATAATACAATGTAAGAGTTCATTATCATCATCTAATCACATAAATTTTATGTATGGGGTCATTGACATAATTTCAGTGATTAAACATTATAAATAAAAGAAAATTAAATTATACAAAAATATTTGAAACCAATAAATCATAATTTACATGGTATTAAAATTTAATCCAAAAAGCAAATAAATTAATGAATAAATCAGCTTTTATAAAACGTTAAATGAAGAGCCTCTTAATTGAGGAGTTGTCTTAAATATAATTTAATTTAAAAGTCCTTTTTGAATACTAGAATTTATTTAAAAACAAATATAGTATGTTTCTTCATTGATTTTAAACAAGTTAAACAATGTTGGCCACAAGTTTTTGTTATATGGTTTTGATACCGAATTTTATTACATTCAATAGGCATTAACAATGATTGAAGTTTTGATACTAATAAAGAGAGGTAATAGAAACCCATTGAATCAAATACATATATTTTTTCAGGTTTCACATAGATTGCGATCCAATGTTCTCCACTGAGATTACAAAATTGAGTATTTACAATAAATGTTTTATTTATATCAATATATGGTATTTTTTCTAAGGGAAATACTCCAAGAAATTCTGATCCCAACCATTTTGACCTTTTTTTTGAATCTGAATAAAACTAGCATCGATAAATTTCAAATAATTAAAATTAAATTCTTACTTCATTTTTAAATAATTAATTTTCATAATTTGGTTTATAGTTCAAACCAATAATCTTTCAAACTAATAATGTTTTATCGAACTAATAATGTTTTATCAAACTAATACTGTGCGATTGGCTGTAATTTGAATCTCTTTTTCAAAAAATCCATAGACTATTACAGAAATCGATACAGTTAGTCGTGCTGCAAATTTAATATCAAGTCTTAGATTCCCTTGTTTTGGTAATTGACTTTGATTAAGATCAAAATCAGGAATCAATACAAAAGTAAAGAATGGATATTTATTTTTGAAGTCAGACATACTGATTTCACAATTAATATTCTTATTAAGGTAACCCATGTTTCTGACAATAGATTGCATATAACTAGTACTATAAGTATCATTTTCAAAATCTTGACTATATTTTTCACGATAATCATTTCCTTTCAATAAAGCTATTGATTTAACATTATTATGATCACAAATTGAATTAGATGATGAAAGCGATCCACTATTTCTTTTATTCCCTTGAAATGTTACAATAATAAATATTGGTAATTGTCTATCACCAAAGATTTATTCTTTATAAAAAGCAGAAGATCCAAAAGGCAAAGAAAATTCAACATCCTCTTTATTTTTCAATGGATAAATAGCATTTTTTGATACAAGTTCAATTTGGTGACCTGCTAAAACAGATGGTTCAACTCGAACTCTTCTTACCATTAATTTTGCATCTAATAATTCTATTTTAGGATTCAATTTTGCACATGTTAAACTATTTGATGGGTTTGATCTTGCCAATTTAATTAGAACACTAACACCGGGTAATAAATATTTCGGTTGATCCATGAAATCAAATTTTAATGGTGAACATAATGAAAATGGTTTAGATTTTGCAATCCAAGCGTTTCTTACATTATCATCTTAGCTATATCCCATGCTTTCTAAACATGTATGTTTTGCATCGTGATTATAATTTATTATGGTTTCAATTAATGCCTTATGACCAAATTTATCATTTAAGCATTCAACTTTGATAAAATTAAAAACTAACTCAGCTTCTTTGAAAAGAGTTTGAAAAAAAATTGTTTGCTGTTACATCAGAATCCTTAGTAATATTTTCACCTACATTATTTAAAACTTTCAATTGAAGATAAAGTAAAGTATCGTTTAAATCTAAATATTCTGTTAGTGATCCGTTAATGTAAAATTGAATTGAAGATGTACCAGAATCTGTAATTAAATTAAATGGATAAATATCTTCAAACGCACCATGTTCAATTACAGCTTGAGGGAATGGTCTATCAAAAATACAAAGTTCAGATTTTGCATTAATCATTTTTCAAATATAGTCCCATATCCTTTCATTCTTTTGTTTACAAGTTTCTTTGAAATTTTTCTGCGTTTAATCATTCCACCTTTTTGTTCATTTTCTTGTTTATTAAACACATCAAATACTTTATTAATTACAGTAAGTAAATGTTGAATTACACCAGGTAATGTTTCTTTAATTTCCGATGAAATATTTGATTTTAAAGCAGATAGAAACTTGAAATTGTTATTTATTACATCATTAACAGTTTTGATACCGAAATTTGAATACGTTTCAGAATTGGTAAAGCAAATCGACCTATTGTTTTCAACCCTCTTGTTCCATATTGTTTACCAACAAAATACGGTAAATCTCTACCAGATTGACTAATACTATAAAAGTTTAAAATATCCGGATTATATATTTATTTTTCGAAAATGTAATGTTAAATGTGTTTTGATATCTTGTGAAAATTTTATTAATTTTCCACTATCGTCACGAATATTAATTTCAATTTGTTTATAGAAGAAGATGAAATCGGGAGGTACATTGGATTCTTCATTTCTAGCTGTACTCTTTCTCCCTGTTCAGATTTTTTAATCCATACAGATTTTAATGGAAGAACTGTTACGTTACCAACATTTAATGGTTTAATAATATTTTAATAAATAAACATTTGCTGATGAATTTGAATTATTTTTGGAATTTTCACACCAACAAAATCCTTACCAGTAAATGCCTGATTCTTTATTCCCAAAGTTTTTATTAATTGTAGATCAAAAATGATATTTGAGATATCATCTACAAGTTTTATTTTTACCAATTCTTCATTTTTAAGATTGATTTCTTTAAACGGGGAAGTATTAATTGTCATAAAGTATCCATGAAGTTCTGATAATGTTGTTAAGAATAAATCATCTTCAAAATAACGTGTAAATTTAGTCTTCATGTCATAATTTATAATTATTTCAATTTGTTCAACAGTATTATTTTCCATAAATTTAGGTAATTTAATTCTACAATGATCAGATTCACTAGTGAAGGGTATGGTTTGTAATCTAAATTTAGACACATGTTCGTAATCGCGAAATAATATTTTAAAGGGAACGTGTGGACAAACAATCATTAAATTTTCATAATTTTCCATGAATATATAATCATCTGGAGTATATTTAGAATTTAAAATTTCTAAGATTCTATTTTCATTATTTATTTTCATGTATTTAGTTTCTTCGTGCGATGTTTTGAATTCATATTGTATCCATGAATTACTATAGTACGGAAAATGATGATACACAAATGTAAAGTCCATCAGAGCCACTTCCCACTTACCATCCAAATAAACTGGATTTTCAAATTCAATAACAAAATTACTAGGATTATTATCAGGATAAATATAAGGACAACTATTACTAAGTAAAATCATATAACACTGGTCTTCTTTTAAAATATTTATTTAATCAATTGATTTTCAGATATCCAACTAGGAGTGTTATAACCATGCCATTTGACATAGTATTGTTTATATTTCCATCCTGATTTAGTTTTTAAAATTTTTTGAATTCTGAATACAGTGGGGGCTTGAATGACTTGTAGTTCTTGATCATAAAATTTACCACTGACTTAATTGTTTTCATAATCTTTAATAAAGTACATAACTGGAGTCTGATTAGTGTCTATTTTAGAAATTTGAAAAACTTCACCACTCCAATTATTTTCAAAATTCTTTATGAACGGAGAAGCACTAATTTTGCTTATTCTAACATGGTCTCCTACTTTATATTTTGGTTTTTTTGTTTTTGAATTTTTTTGTTGAGTTATCCAATTATCAATATTATTTGTTGAATAAACATCAATAGGTCTCATTCCATTTATTCCTCTATTGGGTGAATAATTGTAACAGTAAATTATTTTGGACAAAACATTTATCCAAGTTTTATCACCCCGATCAACAAAATATCTTTTCAAACGATCTCTTAAAGTTCGATTAAATCTTCCAACGTGTGCTGCTTTATATTGGGAAAATACTGAATAATGATTAATTCCTTTGATAATTTCTTTTACTTTACTATTATAAAATTCTTTACCTAAACATTATATTTATTTTAATTAACTTATTTTAATTATATACCAAAATCCGTTTGTAAATTACGAGGCTTTACGCCATCAAATAAGGCTTTTATGGCAACAGCCATTTCGTTAGCTGATTTAGTTTTAGTTGGTATAGCACGGGCATATCTACTAAATACATCAATACAAGTCAAAATATATTTGTATCCTTTATTGATTTTTGAAAATGGAATCATTTCCATCAAATCGATTTTCCATAAATCATTAGCACCAAATGTTTTATAAGACCTCGTGGGAAATATTTTTAACATTTGTTCTTTCTTTGAAATAATTACTCTTTGCAAGTTTTCCTATTCCACCAAAACCATCTGGATCTTTCGGGTTCGTCCATATTGTTTTGAGATTTTTCTCTATTAATTTCTTTGATTTCACCTTTTTTGTCATTGTTTGCTTCATTATTACAACAAGCTGTTAATATATTTAAATCAAAATTATGTTTATCCGGTAATGAATTCTTGGCGTCCATTATATTCTATTTCATTAAATATATTTTTAAGATTAATTAAATATTTCATCGCCGATAGTAAAATTGGAATTAATGTTCCTAAAAATCCACCCTGTTGTTTATATATTATTTTTCATATTAAATTTCAATTTTTTGTGTTAACTAATGTAAAATAAAGTGATCTTTTTATGTCTTTGCAATACAAGCTTTTTAGCATTACTAATATTTATATTACCATGAACTATGTTAACTATAACTTCAAGTAAATAATCAATAACAAATGAAGGAAAAGCTTGTAATATATTCATTCTTTTATTATTTGGAGCCCTTAACAAGGCGTTAAAATATGGTAAGCTACGTTCTAGTTTCATTTTTAATGACATATTTAAATATGCGGTTTGTTTATAATTTAATCCAACTCTTATTTTTAGTGATTTTTTACTATTATTTGAAAATTTTACATTATGTTTAGCCTTTCTTTTCTTCGTATGTTTTTTCTTTATATTGTTTTTCTTTAAATCTATTTTCTTTGTATCTTTTGTGTTGAACTACTACTTTATTAAATGAAATTTTAATTATTACATGATTTCATTTTTGTTTATAAATCTTAACACCATTTTCATTTACTCAACAGGACATTGTTGAGTAAAATCAAAGAATAAATATCCATGGGGTATCTTTGTCGCATCTTGGAACGAATCAATTAAAAACCTTTTATCGTTGGATACACTTGTCTTGCGAGAATATTAATAATGGTTGCATTCTAGGGTTTTTAAATATAACCAATTATTGTACGTTCAGATTACGGGTTCGATGACTTCCATCTTGATGAAACAAATTTTGAGTTATAAAAATTACCGTTACTCCGATATATCTACTGGTTTTTGTAAATAAATTATTAAAATCTTTTTCTTTATTTGCTTCCTGATATAAATCATCAATAATATTAACATCACGCTTACGTAATCTAGATGACCACTTTTAATCAAATCCCTTGATTATATTCATTTTTAATTTACAAAACTGAAACTGAGTCATATCATGGTCATCGTCAGCTCCCTTATGCCAATATATTTTACTAAATGCTAATTTAAACATATTTGACTGTAAAAAGTTACAAACAAATAAAGTTTTTCCACTACCACTAGGACCTAAAATTTGATAAACAGCGTCATTTCTTATTTCCATTTTAATTAAATTTATTTTAATAATAAAATTGTTTATATTTGTTTTAATTAATTGTTATACACAAATATATATATTATTTAAATTTTATTACATTCATTATTATTGAAAAATATAAATTATAAAGGCAAATATTTTGTATAAAACATGAAATTTCCATTGGGACAACCTCAACAATTTGTGGACAGAAGTGTAAAATATCCAATTATATTTTTCAAATCGGGTAAATGTCGCATCATGGGTTGTAAACAACCTCTTAAATTGGTGATTTAAAATAAAAGGTACATGATTTACAAATTCAATCCATTACAGTAACATTTGATATCGGAAAATTTATAAATTTATATGAATTATCACGTAATGTTAAATGTATATTTGAACCAGAAATATTTCCGTCATAACGAATTCAAAAATATAATCCAGTTTGTGTAAATATCTTTTCAAGTGGGAAGGTTGTAATACTTGGGATAAAAACTTTAGATTATAATGAATATGTTGAAAATATTATATCAGAATTTAAAATGTTAATTAATTAAATTTGTTTGTATTAGTTTTAATTTTAGTAATTTGAAATGCATCGAAAAGTAAGAATATATTTTTTATTTTTAATTTCCTGATAATCATATTTAGTTTACTTATTTGAAGTGATTTTAAAAACGATTCAAGAACTATTTCCAGGAATTAAAAATACTCTGGATTATTGTGCACCAGAGTTACTTGTTTCAAAAATATATCGATTTACCGGTATCAATCTAGAGATGCATTACGACATGGTATTAGGGTCAGGCAATAAATGCGTTGAAAATTGTTTTGTTTGTAAATATTCAATGAGAGTTTCATGTTCCAATGAATGCCCATGTTGTCATGATTTCAAAAGATATCAAACAGTACATATCCTAATTTCTGAAATGTGTAAAGCATATTATACCGAGATCTTTGATTTGAAATATTATTATTATTATTATTAATAATATTATTATTATTTTTTTTTTTAAACGAGACTAAATATAGGCCTCACTATAGTGTAAATCACTCTATAGTGAGGCCTATATATAGTCTCGAGGCCTATATTTAGTGTGAGTTTTTTTAGGGATTCCAAAAATACCGACTTTTGCAATACCGGTATTACCGAAAAAAATATTTCTATCGACGGTATTATAGGTTTTTACCGGTAATACTGTCTTCATTTATTAAACTTCTATTATTAATTCTCCCAATTGTTTCATTTATCATTAATTTGTTAACTATTGGTTATTAATAATTAATTAATTTGATAATTTACGTTAGTTAATTGTTAATTACTTTCATAATCATTAAACTTATTAAATTTTATAAAAGACACACAATACAATTTTTTGAAAATGTTTTATTAATCGATAAAATTGAATGCAATGAGGAGGTCAAACAATTTATTAAAACTAATTATTACATTATTACAATACATTATTACAATACTTTTACGAATACAATCTTTGAGCTCATAAAATCTTTCCAGTGTTGTTAACAAGCTATTCCATCTTGTTTTTGAGTCATATAATAATGACTTTTCTTTTCCAAACTGTTCGATCACATGTTTTTGCAAAACTTCATCATTTTTTGTAGGTGATTTTTTAAATATTTTTATAATCGTTCTAATTTTATTAATTAGACAATTGACGCTAGGATCTTTAATATCATTAATTAGAGAATCGTCCAACATGATTTTAATACCCGAGTCAACTTCAATATCTTCATCGTCTTCAAATTCAATAGTTTCCTGGTATTCAATTTCAATATTTTCCTGGTCTTGATTTTCAATTTCGTCGATTTCTGTTGGTTTATCTTTTTTATATAAAATTTGTAGAACTGCTAATTGTATACCGTGAGCCATACATAATTGGTGAATAATATTTAAATTAGATCCAAATTTGCGCATTACTGATGCACCATCTGTTGAGCAGCCGACGATATCTTTTAAAGATATGTTAAAATTTTCCAATTTATTTCTCAAAATTTCTTCACCTTTTTCTGTTGGCATTTTCCCGTGAATTCTGCTGAGGCCAAGGTTCCAAAAGGTTGTGCCATCGTGCACATTGATATTTAAATATCTACGATTTCTAATCGATGTACACTTATCAAGAGTTAAACTGAATTTGATTAATTTGCGCTTTCTGAACTATAATTCATCTGTTACTTCTTTCTTGGCATTTTTTCCATAATTGATAACAATATTTTGTATGGCACTTGCAGATTTTGGAATATTTTCGTATTTTCCTTCAAGCAGCTTTCGTATATCGTATGATTTACATATTGAAATAAACGGAAGACCACCTACAGCGATCATACGCGATATTATAGCTGGCAAAGAGTCGTCGATTTTTTTTCCGCAAAACGATGTGATTTGATCAGAACGAATAGCTTCCGATGTTTCTACAACAGCATCGTTATTAATGTGATCATGGTCTCTTTTTAATAAATTAATATTGTGCTTGATTCTTAAATGGGAATGTAACCCACTAGTACTGCTACCAGCTGCTTTGATGCGCTTACCGCAAGCTTGTATTTGGAATATGCCAGTATCCTTTTCTTGTTTGAAGTATTTCCATGGCGTTTCTTTCTTTCCGTTCATTGTGCTGTAAAATAATTATTTATTTAAAAAAATATAATCGATACAAAATAAATAAGTAATAAAAAATAATTAAAAATTTACCTTTTACAGAAACTTTAACGTCGAAACTTTTATGTATTTTTTGTTGAATTGTGTATAATAATGTTCACACTAAAAAATCTCGACGAACTTGACGAACCAATTCTTTTTATGCTGCGCGTATTACTGATCAGCAAGGATGTCAAAATAAAACTGTATAAATTTGGCGACTCTTTTGAGAAACAGACCAAAAAAGACTTAAAATATAATTAAAATATATCATTTTTAACGAAATTAATAAATTTCGGTAATTACCGGTTTTTTATTTTGTAATACCGGTAATACCGAAGATGTAGTTTTCATCAAAAACCGGTAATACCGGTAATGGAATCCCTAAGTGTGACCATTATGCTGACTTGTAAAAAAAGTAAAATAAATAAATAAAAATTTGTGCATTTAAACAAAAAAATCTAAAATTTTTTATTCCTTTTAACAAAAAATTAATTTTTAATACATTCACTTCATGTAAACAAAAAAAATTTACCCCCCCCGGGGTATGGGTAGGGCGTCATTGGGCAGGGCGCCGTTTTGTCACTACTAATGTTTTATGAAAATCTCGGAAGAACTTTTCAATAATTTAAAAATAAGAATGAAATAATGAAAATGATTTAAAATGTGCCGAATTCTGCTAAAAAATCGGGATAGAATCTGTAAAATTGCACAAAACGTTTCGTTCCAACAATTTAATGATATTTAATCACCAAGAACATTTTCTATTGGTATAAATGAGTAATGTGATATAAAGGATACTGACAAAATATATCTAAACGGAAGATCTGTATCATTTGATGGGCCCAAAGAAGAATTGTTAGCTTTGTTGTTGCTCAAAGGACAAACCACTGGTGCAGATATAGAATTTGCTGTTATGACTTATTTGAAAGAAAAGGAAATAATTTGTAATAAATTGGTTTCTATTGCTACAGATGAAACACCAAGTATGAAGGGAAAACACAAAGGTTAAAAATAAAAAAATTGTAAATGGCACCTTTATATGAAAAAAATTATTTTGTGCGGTTTTGTCTCCTTTTCATTAAAAGGTTGCCAACCACTGCCTTAAAGTATCGCGACGTAATATATTTTGGCACAATCACGATAAGTTCTGTCTATGGTGCAATAGAAAGATGTCATACATCCGATATACATCACGAAAGTATTACTTAATATCATCACACGCCTTTGTGATTTTTGGTTCAATATCATATTTTTTCAGTCACTCCTAGGAATTGTGATCTCTTCTGGCTCTTGTAACTGGTAGTTCAGGACTCTGAATAGAAAAGGTTGTTTTTTCCTCCTCAAGTTACTTGGCGACGTTTGGGAATTTGGGGATCTTCTGCAAGTGACTGATTTGCCTGGGAGTGCCATTAACTTTAACATTGTTAGAGGAATTATTGCCAGTTAATGTTACAATTTTCAATGGGATGTTGCATATTGCTCTTGATGTTTTTAGAAACACTTGGCTACCAAAATCATACTGGCTGGTATTGTGATTATCACATGGATCTGGAGTCTTGTCGACTAAAAGAAACTTTGGACTTCTCAAATACAATTTTGAGAGTACAGTTTCGGTTTTTAAAACTGAATATGGAGATATATTATAAAAAAATGCTCTTATTTTGTTGCATCCTGTTTCCATGGCTATTCGTTTATTTATTTTTTGATTTCTCTATACCATAATGTTACCCTAAAGTATATAGGTACAGCCATCTTACCTTGTCTTATTTGACAAGCAGGTAAAATAAGGCTTTCAGCTATTAGGTGTGAATTTCTTTTCTTTGCAATGAGCTCATCAATATGATAGCTAGCTTCTTGAGCTTTCTCAGATAACTTTACCGATCTCAAAAATGTATATTGTTGCAATATTTTTGAATTTAAAAGTCTTTGAAAATAATTTGCTTCTTTAGTATATAAACTTGGAGGTTTTGATTTAAAATGTCGTTTAAGCTTGTTTGGTACCATTGACTCCTTTGATAGTTTTTCATCACACACAATACAAATTGGAATTTGAGATGTATCATTACCGACCCATTAAAATCTCATATTAAAATATGTGATATTATACTTCCGGAAAGCTACTTTAGTTTTTTTTTGCAAAAATGTTTGTGTTGTTTGTCAAGTTTAAATTACTTTTGAAGCTGTTTCAACTAACACTGTTGAGTTTTTGGAATTAACCGCATGAGGTTTTGCATTTTTGATAACGGCTTCTTTTTCATTTGCTGATCTTTTTCGAATAATAAATTTATCCATAGATTCTTACGGCTTTGTAATTAAATTTATAAATAACAGACAGCAATTAGAAATGAAGATATGAAATGTATTAATAGTAACTTTTGAATTATAAATTTGAATACAATATTTTTATAAAAACCAAAATATTTTAAACACAATGTTTTTTTGCAAATTGTAGTAAGTAACCTTATAACAATAACGATGCCTTATAAATATTAATAATGAATTGGTGTGAAACCGCATTTCAACTAACGGGATATTTTTTTTTATTTTGATTAAGTAAAAACGTTCATTTCAATTAGGGTTAAATTTTCAGCATATTGAAATAAACAATTCTTTATAATCGATTAAAACGAAATTAAAAATATTTTTGGGGTATCAAAAGAAAGGAGTTTTGGAATTTATATTGGATCTGGATAAACTAGCGTTCTGAAGATCCATTAAATTAGCCCAAAATGATTGTTTCTTTTTAATAGTCCTTTCATAAGTTCCTCAAACCAAGAGATAAATCTCCACGTCGAACTGCAGAAAAATTAAACAACTTATTACTCTCTGACTTCCTTTACACTGGAACCTTTCCTCAATTATTATGTGGTAAAGATTATGGTCCTCAAAAATCTCGTTTGTTTAGTTCCTTATTATTTACTGATTAGGGATTGCCTCTAATTATATGATTAATTATTTTCAACAACTTCTTTTTTACATTGCTTCTTCTTGTTACTTATTATGCTTCGGAACGATTTTTCGTATATTAATATTCTCACATAATTTATTATCAGATTATAAGGACTTTTTTTGTGTTTCACCTCTGATTTCTTTTTAACTGACATAATATTATGATATATTCCATGACACTCAATAATTATTCCATAAAATCTACTATTTTGGGTTTGGTAATTTCAGATATGAAACAATCTCCAACCTAGATAAAACTCATCAAATTATAAATATGGATTTGGCTTGCTTTACTAACAACATTTTACCGAATTTTGTATATTGAATCATGGGAAATATCGTTTCAGCTATGCAAAATGAGCTTGACAATTCGCCACTTGCAGAATAATACTTTTACATTTTTGCAGTCATCGCTAATTTATTTCCCTGGTGTTAAAATCTATATATGCAATAAAGTGGCCAAAAATTTTAATCAAAGGTAAAAACTTAAAAGACTGAAAAATTATATCCTTTTAATATGCAGTCAATAAAATAATTGAATTTTTAATTACGAATTTATTTTTATGGGGAATTTTGTAATTTGACACATACACCTTTTTCATTGAGTACTCTTACTGAGAATGACCAATCCATCAAGGAGCACTCCAAAATTTATATGTCCAATTTTCAACAAAGGCTGAAAGTGTACCACGAATCTACTCGGGCACAAGCTCATCTTCAAATTGCTTTTGTTGGTAACTGTTCCTAAATTCTCGTAACAAACGTTTTATTAATTAAACTGACTAAATAAGCAAATCTCCAAACACAATAGGTTTTCCGGTAAAACTATGCTCAATGGGGGTAGTGGACTTGGTTCAAATATTCCTACTGACAGTTTGAAAGTTGGTAAAATGTTCTGATTCACTAGTATCCCACACTATTAAATGGTTAACCAGTGCCGACCCCCGATTTTATTGATTCTTATAGACATCTAAATTTTTATAAAATAAACACATAAAGCGTTTATTCAATACAAACTGTGAAATTAATTCAAAATCGTAATGTCTCATACATAGGAATTATTTTCCGATCCAGGTCCGATGCGCCTTAGAATGCAAGGACAATAAATATTCAAAGCAATTAATCGCCGTGACCGTAACATGATCATACAAATGATAGGGTTGATGGACATACTAATCGAAATTAAAAGTACCCCAATTTGTTGGGTTTGCCCAAAATAAACATATTCAACTATATTGAACGAGCTCAATAAATAATAGTTTGGATCAACGGAAAATAAACAAACAAACTGAATTGTTATTAATACAGCTGTTAGTGTAAATATGCGTTTTGACTTTTTATTTGCTGATGTTTCGGTTGTTGATTTCCGCATTTTCCAAAGCTGCAACCCTATATTTATGTAAACGAATAAAAATATTAAAATTGGAATGCCATAAAAACAGGAAAACCAAAAAAAGGCATAGATTTTCTTGTGTATATAATAGTAGGATGGCTCGAAAAGAACTTCATCGGTGCAAGAACCATTTATGAATTTTTTATCAAATCCCGTTGGAATGGCTGATAATAAACTTATTGTAACTATTGCTATTTGGCTTGTTATTACCAGGACAGTTTGATTTTTAGAGTAACTAGTTGCCGTAATGACCGCACAATAGCGGTCTATAGAAATCCAGACGAGGGTTTGGACACTTCCCATTACGATCATCCAATAAAATACTTGACTCGTCCAGAAATGACAAACGAAAATGTCAAACAACTCAAACGTTGAGCCTTGGTAGAGAGGCAGATACCTTCCGGCTAAGTACAAACTAGAAGCCATTGAATCATAAACACATTGGGAACTCATCAGCAAATTTGTAAATTTGGATTTAAAGGGGCATTTAAACAAAGTAATAGCGAAAAGCGCGTTGCCAATTACACTAATTATAGAAAATAATATCTGAATAACTGATATGATATCCATTATATTCTCGTTAGAATAATCACAATTTCTTTCAATTTTCTCAATTTAACTTTTCTTTTATTTTTAAATCTCACAATTTCATTGGTTAATTTATGAATTTAGTTAGAACAATTAAACCATAAATTTTTAATTAAAATTGATTGCTGAACAGCGGTTTTAAGACGGTTTACTCTTAAGTTGATTGGTTATTATTATTATAATTATAATTTTCTACAAAATCTGATTCATAGTCAAGTTTTGTAGGAAATATTATGTCGCTTATAAAAAAATCAGGGGTGAAAAACAAAAAAAGTCTTTATAATATAATAATAATAATAATAATAATAATGATAATAATAATAATAATAATTATTATTATTATTATTGTTATTGTTATTGTTATTATTATTATTATTATTATTATTATTATTATTATTATTATTATTATTATTATTATTATTATTATTATTATTATTATTATTATTATTATTATTATTATTATTATTAATCTTTGTATAATCGTGAAGTTACATAAATTACTTTATATTATGTACATTAGTATTCATACCTATAGTTAAATGATAATATTTAAAGTTAAATTTTTTTATCAATATTTTTAACACTTCACACATTCATGAACTAGATTGAAAATCTCAAAATAAAATATAATAAATAAAATTTCCATTAATTCTACAATTTAACTGTTAAAAAATTTAATTTAAAAGGTGAATAAAAAATATTTTGAGAGAAATGACTTTTTAAATTGCAATTTTTCAAAGAAAAACTGTTTTAATGAATTCCCAGATATTTATTACAATTAAATTAACTTATCAGTTTTAATAAGCGTTAGTGTCGAAAAAATTCTAATTAGGTTTCATATGAAAAATGAATTAGTTTTAAAATTATCATTTATTATCTTTACTTATTTCATATATAATTATTAAGTTATATAAAAATAATTCAGCTTCTTAACACATTGTGATCGGGCAGTTTGCGGCCGCGTACTAGTGCTGGTAACGGGTGATTTTTCGCGTAATTTCGCGCTAACGTAGACCTCTAGAAAAATTGCGATAACTTCAAAAGTATAATGGAACCCTCATTTTAACGTGACCCGCGCTCCACTAACAATCTATCAAAAATGTATAAATACGTGATCCGCTCTCTAGCATTAATTTGCTAAACACGTATTAATACGTGATCCGATTACAATGTGTTAAATAAAAAAGAGCTAGCAGGTTTCCCTAGAGTCGTTTGTAATGTTGGGGTAACATAAAATTACTTTATAATACTTTATAGTAATAATCATCTTTTATATAATCCCATTTCGTCTAAATTCAACTTAGTCGCATTTGTCCACCTATTGTCGTATTTTTCATTTTTTCCTGGAGTTCTAGTGATTTGCGAATTTTCATTCCTTTATACAGTCAAAATAATCCCACCGCATCTGTTTGAAAATCTTCTTTTTGCGTCATTCTTTCATATTTTTTCTTAGTAAAATAATTAATTGTCTTACTGAGATGAGCCTTCAAAGGCTCTACAAAAATCTTATAAAGATTTGACATATTTCCTGAATAAAATATTAATTGCCAATTTTAAGACAAAATGTACAATAGATATTACGTCCCCAAGCCTTCATCAATTGCCATAACGCCTACTAATGTTATAACCTCTGCTTCCTCAAATAGTACTCTCACAACCTCTGAAGATAAATTGAATTCTAATGACATCATGAATGTGCCATCATCGTTGAAATTCTTCTATGCCAATTTATCATATAATTCCCCACGTTTCCTGATACTGATTACGTTTTTTCCGATTATTTTTATGTTGAATTTTATTTGAGATTAATTAGTATTGTGAATGTATTATCATTGTGATTTTGGTTTGCATTTTTTGTGACCTTTAAATTTGGTAATTTGTTTGAATATTCATTTGATAAATTAACTTTTTTTAAAAAACTAAATATGTAAATTTGCATTTTGTCATTAATTTAATTTCCCAACTGAGTATAAATTGCATTATTTTTGTTAAGTGATGAATTCTGCCTTATAATCTTGTATTATTATTTTGACTATTAAATGCTTGGAACTTAATAATTTACAGTCATAATATAATAAAGTATTCAGTTCGCCAAAAATTATAAATTTTATACTGACGAATTATACGATATTTCTCTTTCCACCAGTGATACGTTGATACACTTTCACCAATACCCAACATTGGTTTTGATAATGATAATAATCTTGGAGCTATGATTAGTTTTGTATACATTTTTAATCAGCACTGCATTTCCATAAAGAAAACCTGATTTGTGTAAAGCTTAATCCAGTTGAATGATTTGTTATTTATCAGGCTAAAATTGGCCAATCAATTATAGATATAAAAGATTAAAATATAATTCATTTGTTAATAATGAAGAATCGGTAATAGTTGACGAGGCTTTGGTGACTATCACATTCTACATAATTCCAACAAACAATATTTCTTCAACAAACAATATAAAAATAAATGACACATTTTAGTCACCTACAAAAACATTTTAAGGAATAGAGCTAGAATATATTTTAATTAGTAAACAATTTTGAGCAGCAATATGGTAAAGAAACTTTGAAAAATCCAAATAATTATATCTGAAAGAGGTCGAAAAATAACTATTGTATATTCCTTTAAGACCCCAGAACCTTAAGGTTGAAAAGCTAAGGAAACCTTCATTTTCAAAAGATACCTTAATCCTTCTGACTGAGAATACATAAGAAATATTAAAGAAAAATTGAAAATTTATTTTTCAATTTGGACAAAATAAATGCTTTCGAAGTGAGAGATTAATTTTCAATAATTTTTAGCTTCTAATTTAATTATAATTGTTTCATAATGTTGAATTAAAAGAAATGTTTTACAATTTTCAAAACATTTGTTGTTTAAATTAATATCACTTTAACAATTAATAAGTTACAGCAAATCGGATGGATGTTTAAAATTATAATTAATTTCAAGTAGAGAAAAACATTTAGGTTTTGAATACAATATTTATCAACTGGTTCTTATTAAAATGGAAAATAAATTTCATTTTAAAAGCAGCAATATTTGTCATTATTTTTTGTTTGTAATTTTATACTTTATTAAAATTGTACGTATGTCCTTTACTCAGTGTTTCTACACAAGTTGAATGCAGGTAAACTATTATTATAATTATCATAACTTTAATTATAGTTTTAATTATTATATTTATAAGCATTAAATTGAAATCTATTTATTATTATTATTATTGGATAATTTCTGTAGCGATATTTTAATTTTTGTTACTTCGATCGGTATCCTGGCATCGAAAATCTTATCGTTTGGGTTCATATAGGATTTCTGAAACGGTTTAAACCCAAAACGCCGGTTTTTAAGTAACAAAACAATAACCGAAACCGCACAAGTATTTTTAGGTTTTTCGGTTATTAATTTTTCCTTTTAGCAACAATAGAAAGTCTATTTTTTATGGTTGGTTGCTAAGTACAACCTAACGAAATTGAAAATAATTTAAATTATCGCAGCAATCTGTGAAAAATGTATGAAAAAGTTGTTTCTTTCGATAGTTGATTTAGTTTAAATTTTTTTCTTGTCATAAGCATAACAAAGAGGTAAATATAACTTTATTAGATTTAAATTTAAACATTATATAATTATAGTTTTCCAACAAAATCCTTTTATACAGAATATATAATGCCAGGAAATGATATGCAATCACCAGTTTGGCAATATTTGTACAAGATGCCCAATGATTTGACTAAAACGCAATCCACAATTTGTAAAAATACTTTTACATACTCACGTGGATCTACAGTTGCAATGATAACTCACCTCAAAACTATACATAGGATTATATTGAAAAAGAGAATAAAGAGAATCAGACGAAACTTTATTATGCCAAAGAAAACATAAAACTAATATGGATTTTGTAAAAAAGATTCTTTAGAAGTAACAGTTTCCAAACTAGGTACGATAGATGGTTTTCCAATTCGTGGAATAACACGATCAAGTTTTATAAGAGATTCAATCAATGCCCGTGGATTTAAGCTTCCAAAAAATGAAACGGATGTCATGAAATTAATCCTGACAGATTATTGAAATAAAAAAGGTGAGTTGAAAAACAAATTACAAAATGCTAAATCTGCTGGAGAAAAATTTAGTCTTACGATGGATGAATGAATCAGGACCAATATGAGATATTTTAATATTAATTTACATGATGCTAGTGGAAAATTTAATAATTTGGGATTGGTTCGCATAAACGGTTCTTGCCACTCAGAAAAAAATCAACAAGGTGTTCGAATTCATTGGTTACAATTTGGTATTTCGTTTGATATAGACATTGTCGCTTGTTCTACAAATGTTGCTGATGTTAATGTAAAATATGGTGCAGAAATTACTTCAGAATTTCAATTATGCCTTGCTCATGGCGCTCATTTTGCTGTTATGGGTGTAATTTGTGATAAAGGAGATTCCGAAGAACAATTTCGTGGATCTGATATTGGTAGTGAAGAATCAGAAGACGATGATGATTGTTTCATTGAAAATGACGAAAATGATATTGTTTGTTCCCAAACAAGAAACCTTAATCCAAATCTTCATCAGAATCTTGAGTCACTAAGAAAACTAGTGAAATATTTTCGAAATTCTACTGTTAAAAATAATATATTACAAGGTCATGTAAAGAAAGTGCATAATCACGAATTTGAATTACTTTTGGATTGTAATAATAGATGGAACTCAACCGTTCCAATGATTGAAAGAGCTGGTCTCTTAAAAGAATGCATTTTTGATAGTTCAAAAGATTTATGCGCTTTACATTTACTTAATGGTGTAGATTTTGAGTTTTTGGAAAAATTACAAGCAGTATTAGTGCTAATAAAATTGACTATGGATGCATTTTATAGAAGTGACGCAAGTATTAATACAGACCGAAAGAGGCATTAATTTTCTTTGTACTAAACTGGAAAAATTGAATACCGAAATTAGTCGAAAACTCTTTGTATCAATGAAAAATCGAATTGAACGCAGAAGAAATAAAATTTAAATAATTTGGCTAAATTTATTCTGACTCCAACTATTCAACCATCCAAACAGATTTAACTTGTGAAAGTAAAATGCTTAAAAGATTATACACTGAAAATGCTGAAATTTCAACTAACATTTAAAGTTTGGATGAAGAATAAAAGGATTAAATTGAAAACCCAGCTGAGCTGTCATTAAAAGATAAGTTAAATTTAGCATTTCAGAAAGCCTTGTTGGAATCAGAGCCAAAATGTGATTTTGATTTATTGAAGCAAGAGTTTGCTTTGTATAAAAGAACAAATAATAAAACTAAAAACATTAATTTATTGTAAAATGCAATAAAAACCATTAAACTTACGCCCACAGAAAGTAAGAGAGCTTTCTCCTTACCAGCAAATTTTTGCACAAAAATAATATCCAGATTGTCCGATTCTTCTTTGAATGCTTTAACCTTTTTAAAATTTCATTACTTAATTAATAAAAAATAAAGTATTTTGATTCAATAAAAAAAATATAGATTGAATTTTTATCTGTTTTCATTTATTTTTTAACCATATTTATTAGGAAACCTCATGAACTGCGGTTATCGATTTTCATAAAACTGAAAACCGCGGTTTTAAATTATGCGGTTTTTCAGAAACCCTAGGTTCATCGTATCTTGATCTTTTGCTGCATATCCAATCAATCGTTCAGGATCTGTAAATGATTGGGTGTTGTGCGGTTTCCTTGATCATTAGTTATAATTCCAGCTTCCCTATGTCTAAACACATCAACATATGAATAGGTAGTATTCAAATCAATACCGGACATTTTTCATTTAAATAGTTCCAAAATAAATTGAGAATAAAAATGAGTTAGCAGATGATACTGAATTCCAAAAATTTTATTTTAAAATCCCAATTGATAAATAAATTCAAGTTCGAAATCCAAAAATACTCACCAGACCAAATTCAAAAATTTAACAGCAGTTTCATAATATCATACATAATAAATTCCAATTCATAAACAAGTTTATAAACACATTACCATCTAATTTCACTTATAATTCAAAAAACATTTTCTAATTGTTCCGAATAAACAAAAGCTTACAATATCATAAAAGTAGACAATTTAAATTTGGAATTTTAAGAATTACATAAATTAATCAAACTCCATAATTTCCATTAATTTTACAAAAATACATACAAAATATCAAATTTTAATGTAATTTCCAAAAACTCTTTTTCAAAATTGACCAATTATTATTATTGTTATTATTATTTAAACTTTAAAATTTTTTTTCCGATATTAATGAAAAGATCTAATTAATAATTTTAATATTAATAAAAAAATTAATAAAAGTTAATAATAATAAATAAAAATAATTAAAATAATTATAATAAATAATAATTAATAAAAACAATTAATAAATAAATTAATGATGATAATAAAAATAATAAATAAAAATATTTTAAATATATATAAGTTAAATAAATAACTATGTAAGCCAATTTCTGCAATAAAAACAAAATTTAATGAAACTTTGGTTTATATTTTCTTTCACACAACTGTTTTTAAAATATATACATATTTAAACAAATTTCCAAATTTAATTGGCCAATATTTAAAATTTAATAGATCCAAAATAACTTTTTTAAAAATATTTTAAAATATAATTAGCATTTATAAAAAATTTGAATAAGTATGTAAAATTTTGATATATTTATTTGATATATTATGATATTATTTATTTAAATTATATTTCTTTTTGTAATAAGAGCTTTCTTGATTTCCACCTCTGATTTCTTTTCATTTTCCAATTACATAAAAAAATTCTTATTTAAAATTTTTTTTCAAGTACCTTGAAAAAGGCTGAACAGAAAATTTGTGAATATCATAAAAACGTCGATATCTTAACTGATTCATAGTAAAAAAAATAAAAATAATTTTTAAATATCATTATATTATTATTATTATTATTATTATTATTATTATTATTATTATTATTATTATTATTATTATTATTATTATTATTATTATTATTATTATTAAGTTTTTAAACTAGTAGAAATTCCCTATATTTCAGTAAAATCTCCGTTTAATAGCTCTGTTCCAACTTTTAATGCTCTTTCCCTTCCTTTACCACATTACTAGTAAAGTTCAAGTTCTCGTCGTCATTATTAATTGGAATAAAATCTAGTCAGCTGAACATACCCAAATAGTTTAATGATTTCATAAAACTAAATCCGTTAACAAAAGAATTTATTAAAAATTTTGCGCAAAAATTTGATAATTTTATGAATTAAATAAAAAGAATTTAATTTTTAAAATTGCAACAGAATTCAAAAAATAAATAAAAAATATCGAAACAAAATATTTCTTTAAATGACCTATTTGTGGAAGTTGACCATCATAGTGATTGCCTCCTGTAAAATGAAGTGAATCTAAAAGTTCATTCATCTTTTAATTAATTCATATTTGTTATTATTCATATTTTAAAATTTTTTTTGGAAATTTTTATTGTACACCTTTCAAAGGGAATTCTTTTTGTGTTTATTGCTTTATTTTGTTGAAAGAATCTAAAAAAAGAAAGAAGGAAAAGGAAGAAAAAGTTCAAAAATATCCTAAAATTTAAAATCCCTAAAAAAAATTTCCCCAACTCAAAATCTCCCAAAATTCTTTTTCCCTAAAAATATTTCCCAACTTAAAATTTCCCAAATTTTCAAAATTTTTCAGAGTATTTTGAAACTTAGAAAAATTCTTACAAATATTTACAAACATTATACATTCAATGAATTCAAGATTATATCAACTTTATGGTTTGTTTGATGATTTTACGTTATCAACAAATAAACTTTGATTTATACATTGAGATGTTATCATTCAACAACTTTCCAATTGGAAAAATATCCCAATTCAAATTATCCTAAAATTTTAAATCCCTAAAAATATTTCCCATCTCAAAATATCCCAAATTTAAAATCACTAAAATAATTTTCCAACTCAACATACCCCAAATTTTCAAAATTTTTCCAAGTGTAAAAACTTTTAAATTTTTATAAAATTATTCACAAACCTTGAACATGATTTGATTCGACAATAACAATTACCATGTACATAATTTATCCAGTTTATTGATATTTTACATGTAAAAATGTCAGGATATTTATAGAAAAATATTTTATTAAAGAAAATTAGACATATATTATTTATAGATTTCCATTAATATTTATTGAAAATTTTTCCCAACTCAAAAATTTCCAAAAACTTAAAATCCTTAGAAAAAATTTCCCCAACTTTAAAGTTTCACAAAACTCGAAATCCCTTGAAAATCTTTCCTAACCCCAAATTTCCCAAATCTTAATTTTTATTTTTACAAGTTGTTAAATACTTAGACAATGTTGTCAAATATTTATATATATAGAAAATAATAATAATATATATATATATTGGTGGGTTTCTGGGTTTTGATATTTTAAAACTATATGGTTGTTACCTAGACAACCCCATACAAATATTTCCTTTGCTTACCACTCGGCACCCGTTGCTGAGCAACGTTGGAACTGTGTTCGAGTGGGTAGATCGTCCACAAAAAGTGAGCGCTATTGCTAATGCTATAATTGACCGAACGATCCATGGGTCCAAAGAGCTGCCGATAGGAGACCTGTGCTCGATTTTGATTTTTAGGTCCCATTATTCTCCTATCTCTGTCAAATGTTAACCTATAGTCTCATATCATTATACTCTCATCCTTCTTATCGTTGTCCATGTTGATGATTATTCTTTGGTCGGTACACCTTTGGTTATGTTAAGTATTCACACACTAGTTCTCTTACTCTTATCCCTATCATAACTACAATGTTCCCTATTATTATTACTAGCATCATCATTGTTACTATTATATATATTACCTTTATTAATTGTTACTACTATTACCTTTATTATTATTTTTATTACTATAACTGCCATTATATTTATTGTTATTACCACTATGATTATTACTACTATTATTATTATCATCATTATTACTAATACCATGATTATTATTATTATTACCATTATTATTATTATTATTATTATTATTATTATTATTATTATCCTCATTATTATTATCATTATTATTATTATTATTATTATTATTATTATTATTATTATTATTATTATTAAAAGATAACGCCAATAAAAAACCTTTCGTACGATATATTTCGATAGCACAGCTATCATCTTCAGGTACTCAAAACCAACTAAAAATATTATGAATTAACATTTAATTTAAACAAATTATTTTTTATTAATTTAATTTTTTAATAAATAAATATTTTTAAAAATATATTTTAAATTAATTTTAAATTTAAAATTTTTTTACTTATATTCTAATTTTTAAAAATTAATGTAATTTAAAATTTTCAATTATTTTAATAATATTAAAAAAACAAACATGATTTAACATACGTAAACTATTTAAAAACATTCAAAACATTCGTAGTCACAGCACTCTGCACATTAATCTTTGGATCCAATGACCTTATCAGCAATGCTTCACATATCACTCGTTCCCAATAACTATTAAAACTTCTCAACAAAATTCTAAAATCAGATATTCCTATATCACTTTTACAGCCTCTATTGTGTTCACTAATATTGGTCAAACCCTTCAATCGACAATGCTCTAGAACTTGAGTACAGAGATGACGGGAAGTCTCTCCAATGTATGTGGCATTACACCCATTACATGTAAATTGATAAACGAGATCAGAACACAATCCAACCGGAGTTTTTGATTTATTAATAAACATATTGCGTACCTTACACGAATTAGAGACGATCTTATACTCTAAATTTCCTATCAGTTTACCCAACTTCCTCTTATAATTTGTAAAGCCTTCAGAGTACGGCAATACTAACACATATTTAGGCTCAATTTTTTTATATCCATTTTTACCATCACCCAGATCAACATTCAATTCACACCAATCCGACAAATTACATTCAGACTTTCCACAACATGGATCCTTAGGATTTTTAATCAATTTATCAACAGTTTCTTTTATCATCAACAATAAAAATGATTTAGAATATCCATTCTTTATCAACAACTCAACCAATTTATCAACACTTTTTACCGAATTAGCAAAAGTAGAAGATAAAGCCCATGAACGATAAATCAATCCTTTCACCATATTTCTCTTATACTTAAATTCACAAAAGCTTTCTGGAGAAGTATAAAGACCAGTATCAGTTGGTTTTCTATAAATCTCTGTTTCATACTGTTTATCTTTGCGTTGAATTAACAAATCCAAAAACGCAATTGATGACTTTCTCTCCGTTTCACATGTGAATACAATGTTTTTATGTAAACTGTTCATAAAATGCAAAAACGGTTCTACATGTTTCTGGTTTTCAAATATAAGAAAAATATCATCCACATACCTTTTATAAACAAAAGGTTTTTCAAATTGGAACGAAGCAATTTTCTTTTCCAAACTAGCCAAAAATATTGATGCCATCGTTGGTGTTAAAGGGAAACCCATAGCGACTCCATCTATTTGTTGATACCATTCATTATTGAAAAGAAAATTGACATTTGAAGTAGCAAATTCAAGAAGTTTTTGAAATGCCCTTCTATCCAAAATGTGATGTTCCGAATCATTTTCATTCCACAACGCACAGCATAAGTCAATCGTCTCAACCAGTGGCACATTCGTAAACAAACTACAAACATCAAACGAAACCATAACATCATTCATACTTCGTTTTTGTAGCTTTGCAATACAAGAAACAAACTCAAAGCTATCCTTACATTCAAACTCTGATCGCATTAACGGTTTTAATAATCCATCTAAAAACTTTGCTATTTTATACTGGGCAGTACCAACCATCGACAAAACTGGTCTCATAGGTACATTATCTTTATGGATTTTTGGTAGCCCATATAGTTTAGCTGGCTGCGATCCTATTGGACGAATAGACTTACCTACCTCTTCATCAATAAGCTTCTTCTCAATAAAACCATTTAACATTTTTTGCACAAACTATTCATCCTTAAGAGGAGGCAATTTTCCATTCTTCCGACCCTTTGGCAATTTCACAAACTGAGGAGAATTTAACAAATCATTCAACTTATTTACATACACATCATGGTTAAGAATAACTATCCCATTTCCTTTGTCAAACTTACAGATATTTATATTTTTTTTAGCTAAGTTTTTTAAAGTCATAAAATCCCTAATATTCTGCTTTTTGTTTTTATCGATATACTCCATCGTACTTGCACTTAACGACCTCTTCACATAATTACCATTAATGCCTTTCATCGATCGGGCTATATGAAAATATAAACCTTCAATTTTTGCACACAATTTTGTTTCATCCAAGCGATTCTTAATACAGTGATTTGGACCAAATTTTAAAACACGCTCTTCATCATCATTCAACACTATTTTACTCAAATTGATCACAGTATTCTCCACACTAAATTTAGAAATCCCAAATATTTTTCTCAAATTAATCAATTTTTTAATATGATCATTCTCTTTAGATTTTATTTGCACAATCGAATTTTTGATACACCATTCTACACATATCTGTAAACAAAACTCATTCGTATCATTATTTAACATTAATCCAATATTTGTTAGTTTTTTATCAATGGAAGTTCTCCTTATTTTCTCTGATTCCAACATTCTTCTTAACGTTCTTCTATGTATTAATTGGACATCTTTACTAGAAAGACAATCACTTAGTTTCATTTTAAAAATGAACGAAGGAATCATCTTTTCTTCTAAACAAGTCTCAAGAAAACTAATGTCTAGTTCCTTTCTTTTGAGGAGTTATAAACCTTCATAAACCTTTTGAAAAAATAATTTGTTTTAATTAAATGTTAATTCATAATATTTTTAGTTGGTTTTGAGTACCTGAAGATGATAGCTGTGCATCGAAATATATCGTACGAAAGGTTTTTTATTGGCGTTATCTTTTAATTAAATCGTTGCCAAATTTATTTAATTATTTATTTATAAATTATTACTATTATTATTATTATTATTATTATTATTATTATTATTATTATTATTATTATTATTATTATTATTATTATTATTATTATTATTATTGTTATTATTATAATTACCGTTACCCTTATCATTATCGTTATTATTATTAAGATTTTGTAGGGATCCGTCCTTATTCTTCAGCGTTAAAATTTTTTTATTGATATACAACAATAGCCGTAATCCATCTGTATTTTTCGGTTTTTGATAAAGTATTTTTATAAATTCGAAAATTTTAACAGCGTTCCGCCCTTATTTTTCGGTTCATCCCTATTCTTCAGTTTTCGACAAAGTATTTTCATTGACTCGAAAAATTTGAGCAGCGTTCCACCCTTACTTTACGCGTTCCATTTTTACGTTACTATTTTTGTTAAGTATTTGAATCAATTCGGAAAATTTGAGCAGCGTCCCGCCCACATTTTCCGCCTCAACTCAAATTAATTTATTTAATTCTTATTTAAAAACATTATTTTTCATGATTTTGGTCGTTCGGATTAATCTTTTTCCGATGGCTATTCATTTTAACTGTTGCAACGATTTCGCAATTTTCCCCACTACCCGTTCCCTCTCTTTGTCCTTAAGATCTATGTATGTTCATATTATATTTAATGAGTGCTCACTGGACTACTCGGTGTTAGAGATTTTGAGCCGATTGTTGTTAAAATTCATGTCAATTTTTTAGGAAACGGATGATGAAGGAGCAGCCAATGGTCTACTCATTTACCCTCCAATTTCCCCTATGTACGGATAATATTGACGTTTCGGCTCCTGCGTTCCGCACGCCGGAGCCTTCACGGGCACGAACTATTGGCGATTTTACACGCACTTACACAGTTCGATAGTGTGTTTTATTTTTCTATCTTGCGTTATGTTTTGGCTGTGGGCCACCAAAAATAAAATAATAGAAAAAATAAATTACCACATGAATTAGGCAAAAGTCTCGACGCATAAACTGTATATTTGGCATTCATATAAACAAATTTTAAATCGGGCATCGATGTACATAAACCAAAATAACATAACTGTAGATTAACAATCTGAAAATATTGCTGCAAAACATAACTGTAGATTAATAACCTGAAAATATTGCTACAAAACATAACTGTAGATTAATAACCTGAAAATATTGATAACTGTAGATTAATGATCTGAAAATATATGAAAAAAAATCACACAACAAAGTAAGATTTATAAAAAATGTGCATCTTAAATTTGGTTGAAATTAATACTACAAAGTAGTAGTTGAAAATTTGTGAAAACACATCAGTATTTATACCTATAATTTGGCCTTAACCTTGCGTGTTAGTTTTATTGCGATTAAACAAAATTCGACTTTGAAATTATTTATGTTATCTAAATTAAATTTTTATTTATTTCTTAATTTAAATTGGTAATTTATTTTTAACATTTTTAATTAAATTTATTCATCCAAAAATATTTTATTTTTATTCATTTAATTCATTAATTTTTAATTTTATATAAATGGTCATTTTACGGTCGAATTTTCTTGTTTTTATGTTATTTTTTATGTAAATTTCGTGCGGTTCTTGATGCATTTTGTATTTATTTTATTTTACTTTTTATGTTTTTGATTTTATATTTATTTATATTCTCTCAGATTTTAAAATGTTTAATTGGTGTTGTATATTATATTTTAAGTTATCTTGGTGCTAGGTTTTCGTGTTGTATTACTGATACATTTAAAAAATTCTCAAGGCTATTGGTGTGCTGGCCCAACAATATATATATATAAAAATACATACAACTTTTTATACAAATATTATATACATGGAAAACTGTAGATTAATATTAATATTTTATGTATTTTAAAGAGGATTATCGACGAATATAAAGGAATTTAATACAGATTTATTTTAATATTCACGGTAATCTTTTATCAACAACAACTAAACATTGAGGATATACAAGGTTATGATCTAGAAAAGCTTTTGCTTTGTCGAAAATATCCTAACTCAAAATTTCCCAAAAATCGAAATACCTTGAAAAACTTTCACAACCTAAAATTCTTACATTTTTTTTAAATACATATAAAATTTTGTCAAATATTTATAAATAAAAGAATAATGATAATACATACATATCAAAATACATAAAACTTTTTAAACAAATATTTTATACATGGAAAATTTTATATTATTATTAACATTACATGTATTTTAAAGAGGATTATCGACGAATATAGAGGAATTTGATACTGGTTAATGTCAATATTCATGAGAATATTTTATCAACAACAACTAAAAATTAAGGATATACAAGGTTATGATCTAGAAAAGCTTTTGCTTTGTCGAAAATATCCCAACTCAAATTTCACAAAACACGAAATCCCTAGACAAAGTTTCCCAAATCAAAAATTTCCTAAAACTTAAATTTTATTTTTACAAGTTTTTAAATACTTAGAAAAATTTATAACATCGATAAAGGCTCCATATACAAAGTCACTAAAGAGATACAAAAAAATTAATTAATTTACTGCAAAAACGAAATGGAACTAGTCACTAAATAACCGAGCTTTGCATGTGAAATGTCAGCCTGTCAAGCTAAAATAAAAATAAGTAAAACTGTTAAGATTATTCTAACTCCTCGTAAATAGGTAATTCAATTTGAAATTAAGTTACGTTGAAGAATTAAGAGAGCCATGTAAAATGAATTAGAAATTTAGAAAAATAGCCATAAATAATTGAAGAAAAAAAGGATAATTAAATTAAAAAGATAAAAGATTCGAATAATAATCAAAATATTGGTCTAAAACAGAAGTCTCAAACACTCGGCCGGCAAAGCAATTTTGGATTTTCTAAAATTTTACTATTCCTTTTATTATCTTTTATCTCATAACCGATTGAACATGAATGCTAGCGTCATTTAACTAAAGAAATGTCTTTACTTTACCGGCATGTCTTGTACATACGGTAATTTCATCACGCCTAGAAATTGTTTTAATTAATGTATTAAGTAAAATTTGTATAGAATGTTCTTATTATGTTGGTATTTAAAGAGTTTATAATTTTAGAAACATATCCGATGATGTGCCCTCGGGGTAATTTAAAAATCGTTATCTGACACTCAGAGCAATTTAAGTTTGAGATCCTGATCTATAAAACCAAGAAAATAACTTTTTAATTAAAATCAAGTTCATTTATATATTGTGGCTGAGCCTGTTTTCCATAGGGTTAGCTGTCCCTATTATCAAGCTAAGTCAACAGTAGAATTGAAAACTTGAACGTTTGTAAATTGTAATAAATATAAATTTTATTGTGTTGCGTTATTATTCTAATCGAGAACATGCAGAGTTAAGTTTTCAGCTTTATCCTGCCAAATAATATTTACAACTCAACAGTATTATTTTTCTCAAGATCTTCTTTTAACCGTTTGGAGAAGAAATTGAAAGATAAATATAACACAAAAAATTAATATATGACATATGATTTTAAAAAACGATTTCAAATAATTCAATGTTATAAAACATTTATGGTTTAAATGGCATGCTATTCCCATAGAATTATTTACCATTCGTTTTTGATTCTCCAAAACAAAAAATTCCATTCAAATCTTTTTACAGACAAATCCTTTGAAAGGGTAATCCAACTAATTGAAAAGACTTGTCGATGTCGAATCAAAACGTCTTTATTGAAAATCAACTTGAAATTCCCGCTAAACAGTAGGATAACGGACTTATCCGGATATTTGATAACTGAAATATTTTATTATGAACCCTTCAATCAACACAACATTGCCATGAAAATGATTGACCATTTGTTTAGGGTTTCGGCCTTTGAAACTCATTATTCTTGTAATAGATTAGCGTACAAAACTATCACTAAAAGAGACATGCAATTCCTAGGCTTAAGAATGAACTTTGCTGCTAACAATTTGTCTCTAGATATGCACTTAAAAAACTTAAAAGGTCCAACTGCAAATCATTCGATAAAAATGTTCGTTGGACCCCCTGTAAAAAAAATAAGTATGGTAGATGAAGAAGGGAAAAAGGCTTCATTGGTAGAATGGGTCAGAGAAAGCTCTGAGAAAAATTCAATAACACGAACGTCTTTAAAGGAAATGGTGAAAGAGCTTTATGGAGATGATATAATGATGAGCCCTTCAAATGAAAGTGAAGAAGACGAGGTTCATGTAAATGTAATAAATACCAATGATCCTAAAAAGGCTGGAAAAATTTCATCGGATTCATTTCAATTTAATGTCATTATTGAGCCAGAATCTTTGAATCCCAATGGCCTTTTGAAAGGCATCGAAGATTTAGCAAATTTGAATGAAAAGAAAAGAAATTATGATTTTTCATTGGATGAAAAGAATTCGACTCATGAGCATCAAAGTGGAGGTTCTGATGATGATAATAGTTGTAAATTTTGTAGTTTCGAAACTGGCAAATAAATAAAACTGACAATAGAATGGCTGTAACACTTTTTATTTAGCATGACTTTCAAACTATATAGTCTTTTCTTAATGGAATCATTTTCCAATGGAGCGATTGTCAGATTGGTGGCTACATAATGGGTTGTGGGCCAGAAAAACATTTTTAAAAATAAATTAATTAATTTAGCCTGTTTGTAAAATTGTGCAATTATTGACAAACTGATGATATCCATTATGCTAAATTATAGTTAGTTATCTCCCCTTCATTTGCCCTACATACAATTTACTCTAACAATAAATAATTTAATACCGTAAAATGAAAATACATAAAGCTTTTTCAATGAAATACAAACAACATAAATATAAATATATAGGAGGAAAATATTATACTGTAAGTGTATTGAGCAGAATACACAGAAGTGAAAAAAAAATCACATAAATAACATATTTAATATTCAGGCATACATTACATAATCTTCAATCGTACATCTTAAACATACATACATATTATATAATTTAGAATATCTATTATTTACAGTTATTCTACATATATATCAGGCGGAATCTTTATGGAATTTTTACTAATCCTTAAAGACAACATTTGTCCAATCAATGTTGCTTTTTATCAAAAACCTAATGGCTTCAACTCTATTATTTTTGTGTATTTGACTTTACCTTTAACAAATTGATAAACTGATTTTTAGAGTCTTAATATTTTGTATCCTTTGCGATAAATTACTATATGTATTTACCTGAGATAAGCTATGTAATTTCTATGGTCTTGATTTTGCTTTCAAAAGTTAGTTACCAAATTGAAGCTCTTCTTAGATTTAAATTTTAAGAGACAGTTTGACTTAGAAATCCTACAGTATTTATACTTTTTCTAACTGGTATTTTGAATGTTAGAGGGTCATTATCTTTGTCAATTTTATTATTAAAAATAATTTCCTAAAAAAGTTGTGTTTTTTTTAACTATATTTGGATATGGGGGTGGTTTGTAATATTAACACAATTACCATTATATATTATTACTATTATTCTATTATTATTATTATTATTATTATTATTATTATTATTATTATTATTATTATTATTATTATTATTATTATTATTATTATTATTATTATTATTATTATTATTATTATTATTATTATTATTATTATTATTATTATTATTATTATTATTATAATTAAATTTTTTTCTCACTTAGAGGGATTATTTTTAAATTTGGTTTTTTCCTTTTTACACCTGCAGGTGTTTTGTATTTTGTTTTTGTTACATGTTTTGGTCATTATTTTAATTTTTCAATAAAACTTATTTTTCACTAAATCAAAAAGGAACCATTACCATAAGAAGTTATCATGCTTGGAGCTTTCACTATTCGGTAAGAATATTTTTTTTATCTATAAATTTTATTTAAAGCGCGTTTTTTAAAAAAATTTAAAAACCTTTTAGTAATTTAGAAAATAAATTTTATTTTATTAAAATTTATATATTTATTTTTAATTTATTTAATATTATTAAATTAAATTTATTATTTTTGATCTCATATTATAAACAACGGACTATCTATCTCACGCTTCATGTTATGCTCAATGTTTTGTGGAGTCCAAGTAATATATATTTTTTGATTTATTTTATTTTTTAATTTATTTTTTCATTGTTATTTTACTATTAAATTATTTTTATTAAATTTATTATTTTTGTTAAAATTAGTTAATATTTTGTAAAATTTATATATTTTATTGATTTATTTTTTCCTATATTAATAGAATTTATTTCTTATTTTACAACAGTTTTTTTACAAAATTTTATCATCTATGACATATCTCAACACCACTAATTCATTTTAATATATATATTTTGCATATTAAAATTTTATAAAAGCCCGTTACCCATTCATATCAGTAAATTATTATCCCAATACTAAAAATCAGCAGTTATCACATTGTAAACAATATTAAAAATCAAATAACAGTGATCACATTATAAAAAAAATCAAATTTCACAATGAACAGCTTTTACTCTTTTTTACAATCATTGTATTTGAAGATTGTGAATTATTCGATTGGGATATTGAAACGAAATTAGTTTTCATTTGTTTAATATGTTTTATTTATTTGCAACATATTTATTTTTTTATCATTATCTAACATATATTTTAACACACGTCTTTTTTGTATAATTGACAATACACTTTCTACCTGTTTTCATTTTTATGAACTTTATTTTCATATTTAACTAACGAAACAAACGGCATTCTTTGTAATATTCAACAACTTTGCGATTTCATCATAAGAATTACCTTAAGCTTTAAATTTTCGTGCAATATATCTAACTTCATTTGAATAAAACTATAAAATAAAATTATATTTTGTAAAACATTTTAAATTTAATAATTTAAAAACTTGTCTAAATAAAAGGTATTTTAAAATTTAAACAAAAGTTAACTTTACAATTTTAGTATATCATAATTTATCATATATTATCATTTATTTCACTTTTATTCTTTTTTTTGTAATGGTGTGAATAGTTTTTTCATCCAGTGTATAAATAGTACCTGTTAGAGGCACTTAGAGGCCCAGGTCTGGAAATAATGTGTGTTTACAGTACTGCACTATTATGATATATAATTAACAATGAGATAATTCCATGATCCAGGCAATCAAAATCCACAAAGCTGTTGAGGTTCCACTTTCGCAACTTTGATCACTTATATAAATAAATAAAAATAAATCAAATTTAAAGATTTATTGAGGCAAATAAAATTTTTATGCAAAAAATTAAATTTACCTTCACCAAATACTTTGTGTCAATACAAATGTTTTAATGTGATTTTGCTACCGATTGCAGTTGCACAAGCTAGGCTATTGTTGGGCTAGAACACAAATGGCCTTGAAAAATTTTTAAATGTATCAGTAATACAGCACGAAAACCCAGCACCAAGATAACTTAAAATACAACATACAACATCAACTAAACATTCTAAAATTTGAGAATATAAATATATATAAAATCAAAAAACATAAAAGTAAAATAAAATAAATACAAAATGCATTAAGAACCGCACGAAATTTACACAAAAAATAACATAAAAACAAGAAAATTTGACCGAAAAACGACAAGTTATATAAAAGTAAAAAATTAATGAATTAAATGAGTAAAAATAAAATATTTTTGGCTAAATAAATCTTATTAAAAATTTAAGAAATAAATTGTCAATTTAAATTAAGAAAATAATAAAAATATGATTTAGATAACAGAAATAATTTCAGTGTCAAATTTTGTTTTACCGCAATAAAAATAACAAGCAAAGTTAAGGTTAAATTATAGGTATATATACTGATGTGTTTTGACAAATAATCAATCTTATTTGTTCAGTCTTATTTTTTCAGTCTCATTTTTGTTCATTTTCGTTCTAGCTGTGAGCCGTGCATTCAGGCAATTAACACTGGTAAGTGTTTTGTCTGAACACGACAACTAGCAGCTAGTGTATGATTATTGATTTTATGAATTACTGCCATATGAAATTATGAAATGTTCACGATGATTTTATGAATTGCCAATTGCCGTATTTGTCCGAATGAATTTATCATGGACGATGTAATATACTGAATAAATATTTACAACCAACAACTTTTGTGCATCGAAACTTTTATCCAACTTATCTGGTAAAATTTATTTATTTTCCGGCCCACAGCCAAAACAGATTGCAAGTTAGTAAAATACACATAACTATCGAACCGTGTAAGTGCGGTTTATCCGCCAATAGTTCGTGCCCGTGAAGGTTCTGGCGTGCGTAACGCAAGAACCCAAACGTCAAATCATAAAACAAAATAGCGAAAGAAGGCAGCTTGAGGGTGGGTCTTTTTGTTCATCTTTCTTGCACTCAATTTCGATAAAATCGACATAAAATTTTTAACGATAATCGGCTCAAAATCACTAACACCGAGTAGTCCAGTGGGCACTCATTAAATATAATATGAACATAAATAGATCATAAGGACAAAGAGAGGGAAAGGGTAGCGGGGGAAAATTGCGAGATCGTTGCAACAGTCAAAATGAATAGCCATCGGAAAAAGATTAATCCGCGAACGACTAAAATCATGAAAAGGAATATTTTAAATAATATATAAGAACTAAATAAAGTATTTTGAGTTGAGACGGAAAATATTGGCGGAACGATGCGCAAATTTTCGGAAATAATTAAAACATTTATCATAAAACTATAAAATAAGGGCGGAACGCTGTTCAAATTTTCCGAATTAATTAAAATACTTATCGAAAATGGTAAGGTAAAAGTGGAATGCGGCTCAATCGTTGGTATGACATTCTGATAAAACTGTAAAATAAGGGTGGAACGCTGCTCAAATTTTCTGAATCAATGAAAATGCTTTATCGAAAACTGTAAACTAAGGATGGATTATGGCTAAATTTTTATATAAGTAAAATATTTTTATAAAGCTGAGGAATAAGGACGGATCCCTACAAAAACTTAATAATAATAATAGTAATAGTAAGGATAAAGGTAATAATAATAATAATAATAATAATAATAATAATAATAATAATAATAATAATAATAATATTAATAATAATAATAATAATAATAATAATAATAATAATAATAATAATAATAATAATAATAATAATAATAATAAATATAATGGTAATGGTAGTAATAATAATAATAATAAATGTAATAGCAGTAACAAGTAATAAAGATAACACATATAATAGTAACGATGATAATACTAGTAACAATAATAGGGAACATAGTAGTTATAATAGGGATAAGGGTAAGAGAGATACTGTGTGGATATTTAACATAACAAAGGGTATACAGGCCATAGAAAAATCATCAACACGGACAACGATAAGAAGGACTAAGCGAATGGACATAAAGATAAATGATTTGGTGGGTTACAGGGTTTCAAATCTTGCTTATCCTCATGGTGACCCTGGTAACGCCATACAAAATGATACTGATCGCCACTTGGCACCCGTTGCTAGGCAACGTTGGTAATGTGTTCAAGTGGTGGATTGCCCGCAAAAATTGAGTACCATTGGCTAGTACTATAGTTGCTCGGACAACCCTCGGGTTCACGAGCTGTCGATAGAAGACCTGTGCTCGCTTAGCTCTGTCCCTGTGGAAGTATATTCACGATCGAATGTGGAGGGATGACTTAAAGTTGCGACGCGGGTACTCATAATAATATCTGCGTGTAAGCACCTTTTAAGAAGTACTGTAACCGTAAGCACAACTATTTTATTTAAATCGACAGAAATGTGAATTATCAACAGTTAATGAGACGGTTTTGATTGCTGAGCAGCTCGGCGTCGAGCACGTTCTTTGCGTCCCGGCCGACGATTTATTGGTTGAGTTGAGGACTGCTCTACTGGTTGAGGGTCCTTCTGCACCCTCTGGGTCGGGGCGAATATGAGCGGGTAGGTGACCGCTTCCCCCTCACGACAAACAGCTAGGGCCACTTCTAATCCTCGTATCTGGGTGCGCAGGCTCTGATTGAGCTGTCGCTCTTCGGCCCAACCTTTCTGTGCTGCAGATATTCGGTGGTATAACATTTTGACTCTTTTCGGGTCCGACCAAGTCGCTTTGATTTGTTGGACCTCTCTTGTCAGCTGGAGTATTTGATGGAGGAGATCCGCATTTGTGCTCCGCGCGCGATCTAATTCCGCTTGTAATATTTGGTTAGAGGCCATAACTATAATGGATGAGTTCGTTAAATTTAACGTTAATAATTTATATAAGTTATTTTTATCATTATAGCAAACATATCGATTGAAACGAATATTCTTAAACAAATGATCAAACGCAAAGACAAGGTAAAGAACATTTCTATTTCACTAATAACAAACATCAAACTAGTTCATATTAATTGTTAGGGTCTCTGGAGTTCTAATTTTTTCGGAAAGGACTTCCTTCGGCTCTTTCTCGGAGGAACCACCGGGTATGGGCGTCGGGTATCTCGGACTGGGCGAGGTGGGTATGCTTCTGCGATTCGCCCGGCGAGGATGTCATCTTCTACATTGGCGAGATACATCCTCGCCTTGACCACCTGTAGGTCCACTTGTTCCTGCACCCGTTCCCATTGGGTGAGGAGTTCTAGCGCATTCATGTACGTCTCTGCTGCCGGGTATTGTTGTCCGGCGAGTCCGCATGGGTCGCTGTTTAGGCCCAGTACCCTCCAGATAGTGGGGTACGGCCACCGCTGTCGAATCTTATTGAACACTTCTGGGGTTGGGTGTGAGTCCTTCCGGCATTGTTCGTCGGGCATTCGGGTGTTGGTCCATTCGAGCGGCATATTCTGAAAACACACCAAAATCAGTTATTGGCATATGGGAATGAAAAACAATTCATTTGAACATTTCACTTAGATTGCATACTAAACTCACTATCGACCAGGTTGTTATTATCATTGGGTCTATCACCAGGTAAACTTATTGACTGCTAACTATCCGTACCATCTTTCGTGGATTTAATGGGTGGGGCGTCTCTGAAGCTATGTAATCTACCACGTCTTCGTCACGGCACTTCTATTTTAGTGGTTGCCCTAATTGCGAGGCGTTAGGAAATTCTACTGCGATAGCAATGAGGGAGTCTGTACCTACAAATCTACCGGTATTAATGTTCGTCAAACCAGAGTTTGCCGCGCGTATGGTGGTGCTATTTATTTAAATTTCATTTAGAAATCACGGAATACCTAATATTGAATAATATTTATTATCAATTGATTCTAAATTTTAATAGGAGCAAGGCTTACCATTTATCGGGGTGGGTTCAATACCTACTAAATGCATAATATCAGTTAAGGTTGTTTACGTTCTACGAGTTGACGTTGCACGCGATAATTCACGATATGGGTAAGGGTTACTTTGACTTTAACGGGTCTATTTTCGTAGTGATGTTTATCGATTTGTATTTACTAGTCGAATGACATCGACATCACGACCTTTGGTAAGATTTACCTTAGCTTGGGTTTCCGTTTCTACATCCGTTGTGTTTCGAATTGTACTACAATACCTAACTGGCCTTCGCCCTAGGTTATTTCACTAGCGTAGGCGTCTACATCCGTTATCTAATGCGAATGCGTTAGTGAATGACCTTCGCTCTGTTTATCCGGTACGTTTATTGTCGACGGAAATTTCTAATTCTCGGATGGCATTAACTTACTAAGATTTGGACTTACGATTTCCGGTCGACTTGTTTACTAATTCGGATAACTTTGGTTCTTAATTAACTACTGTCTGATATTATATCGTGGCATCTACTATGGTCGTGCGTGGCGATGAGGCAAATTTGGAATATTTCAGATACATCTGGTATTCATATTTAAATATTTTATTGTTTAATTTTAGAAAAACCAGTGTCTTTGATTTCCTTGTGGTATTCTGAAATTATTTGATCGTTTCGAAGAAGACTTATCTGTGGGATTCTCATCTTACGCCTATTAACGTTTCGCTTCGAATTCGCATTGGGCTTTTATTATACTGTTACGTCAATTTTCGCCTACGAGTTTAATGTGAATTGTAGTTGGAATTTGCATAAGTATTTGAGTGATGCAGGTTTTGTGAACTTTACGGGTGTGAGACATTATTATGATCAGGTTCTTAACAAATTTTTTGGATAGTATTATACTGCTAGCTTTCTCTTACGTCAACGACTCTTATGAATTTCGTGTTGATCGGTTTAGCTACATTAATCCCTTCTCAGCAATTTATTTATTTGGTTTACCTTTGAATGATGGGTCGATTTATAATTTATGTCATTCTAACCTTATACTTTTCATTAGTTCAGCTTCACTCAATAACTTATCCGTGGGTTGAGTTTTATTTCAAATTAATAGATTCTTATTCCATAATTTATTCTGCTGTTACATTAATTGAATCAGTGGCTTGCTTAGTTTTATCTATAGTTGCCTTACCTTTAGAAATTGAATTACCTTATGCTAATTCAGAGGATTAGTTTATTTTAACCCATGACTACTTTACTCAATGATTTTCGATCAATTCACCGGTAATTTCAACTAATTTAATTCATCTACGTATTTAATTTACTTTTAGTGATGAGTTTTACTTAACTCGTTTCACAATATGCATTGATTTACTTTAGTAATGCGTTTCACCTAATCTATCTCAAACATAAGTTTAAGTTACTTCTAGTAGTATAATTTATCAATTCAATTTACATTTAGGAATAAGATTTATCAGTTTAATTTACTTGTAGATACAAGATTTATTCATTCAATTTACTGTTAAATGAAACGTTTGATTGATCTAATTTACCTTTAGAAATAAGTTTTATTAATTTACTTTTAGAGAACTACATTAATTCACTTTTAGAAATGAGATTGTTTAATTTACCTTTAGAAATATGATTTAATAATTTAAACAATTTATACGTTTATAATTACATCATTTAATTTACCTTTAACAATAAATTTTAGCTAATTTATTCCAAAATATTAGTTAATTTACTTCGGGTAATAAGTTTTACTTCATTTAATTCAAATTATGAAATTAATTTACGTTAGTAATAGGTTTGTCTAATTTATAAGAATTTAATTTTCTTTTAGTAATAAGTTTAATGATTTCAAAACATTAACGCGGAATCAGTTATATCAACGAATTTCAATTTAATTTATCCCCGTACCCTTTCCCTTTAATAGACCTTAGGCGCATTTTGTGTTTATATTATATTTACTGAGTGCCCACTGGACTACTCGATGTGATGATTTTGAGCCGTGTGTAACATAATTTTAGGTCGATTTTACAGAAGTGAGAAACGAGGAAGGAGTCGGAGACTTCTCCCTTATTTCTCGCTTCAGCTATAGGGATAATATTGACGTTACGACCCCTGCGTTTCTCAACGCCGAGTCTTCACGGGTGCATATCATTGGCGATTTTCCACGCTCTTACATGCATCTGCACTGTGTTGATTTTACTATCTTGCGTGATGTGTCGGCTGTGGGCCGGAAAAATTTCGACATTTCAATTTAGTTTATGAAAAATATATATCAAACAATTCATGTATCTTAATAATATTTATTAATTAGGACAAAATAACAGAATTACCCTTCATAACCATTCCAAATATTTTCAAACAATAGCATAAAATATCATAACAGAAAGCATAAATGCCTCTCTCCCCACGTCGCCGTCAAACAGAGCTCTACAGAGATGCTATGAACGTGACGTGGAAAGAGGGCTCCAACCAAAATATTTCTCACCTAAAAATTCGGATTTTCACAATAATTTCAAACAGTTTAGATTTTCAAAACAATTTTCAAATGTGCTAAAAATAGTTAAACTTCGAAACGGTTTTAACGATTTTCAAAAATGGTTAAGTTAAATGTGAAAATGGATCAGTATATATACCTAATTTTATGACGTGTAAAATTTGATGCAGTAAAACAAAATTCGACCTTGTTATTTTCTAGCAAATTCTATTATTTATTTTTATTATTTTTCGATTTATTTTTATAATTTTTTTATTTCGAATTTTTATTGAATTATTACTAATTCAAAATTTTCGATTTAAATTTCATTTTAATGAACTTTAATTGATTTTTTCAATTTCGTCGAATTTTTTGTGTTTTCTTGTTATATTTGTATAGGTATCGTGCGAATCTTGGTGCATTTTGTTAATATTTTAATTTATTTTTATGTTTATTATTTTATATTTAATTCTTTTATTTCTCAGATTTTATATGGTTTAATTGGTGTTTCAGTAGGTTTATTTAAATTGCATGTTGTATTTGCGTGTGTGTTTCTGATCCATTTAAACATTCTTCAAGGCCGTTTACGTTGTGGCCCAACAGATTTGAGAGTATAGGTTAACATTTGAATGAGATAGGAGAATAATGGGACCTAAAAGTCGAAATAGAGCACAGTTCTTCTATCGGCAGCTCGTTGGACCCATGGATCGTTCGGCCAATTATAGCATTAGCAGTAACACTCAATTTTTGCGGACGATCCACCCAGTCGAACACAGTTCAAACGTTGCTTAGCAACGGGTGCTGAGGGGTAAGCGAAAGATATTTGTATGAGGTTCTCTGGGTAACAACCATATAGCTTCAAAATATCAACACCCAGAAACCCACCACTATGTACTGTTTACTTTAATTTAGGCTTTTAGTCTTTGAGACTTAGAAACCTAAGTTATGATTTGACTAAGAATTCTGTCAGCTTATATAGTAAAATATATTGTTTTTGTTCACAATTAAAGTGTCTTTTTCATAAATTTAATGACGAATTATTAATGGGATTACTTTTTATTTTGGGGATAAAATTATTTAATGTCACATGTTCTCTCTAATTCACATATATTTTCTATTCTATGATATGTAAGATTATTAAAAGTTTTAATATGGAGGTGTATATATCAAACACAAAATTTTAGTAAAGTTTAAATTAAATTATATTTCATATTTTACTTTTTAAATCTTTTATTTAAGTCTAAATATTCAGTATTTGATTTCATTAAAAGCACTAAGAAGTTAAAAGTTAAACAAACTTTTAAGGATATTATGAATATAATGTATTTAAATTAAATATAAAGTATTAAATATTGTTGAAGAATTAAAGCTTTATGCTTTTTAAATAATTTAAATGTCAATTTTACAAAATTTACATTGATGTGTTTAAGTCAATCAAATATCTTATTTTTGAAGTTTTTGATTAAAAAGCTCTGAATTTATAACGAAACATTTTTCTGTAAGTCATTTTTTTTAATGTTATTTTAAAATTTTATTGTGTAAAATTTAACATCAACATGATTAATAACAACTTGTTTCTTTTACAACTAATGATTTTATGATAACATGTTTCGTATATTATATTCCACTTGAAATATTTTCATTTACATTAAATTATTAAAAGCTTTAATTTAAGATAATTAATTACCAAAATCTAATATTTAATAATTTTAGTTGCAATATTTAGTGCAGTTTGGTACAGTAATGCTGATCCCATATTAACAAATATGGATTAAGGGTTGTGAATCTTGACTTAAAAGTGAGGCGAAAAAAGTAATTTTCATTAAGTATTGTGTTTATTCTTTATCGGTTTTGGTCATATGACTTGGTGTTAAATTGAAATCACTTAAATTTTTGAGATAGATATTGAAATCTAAAAATCTTTATTTTAGGATATGAAATTAACTAACAATTTTTGTAGTTTTTCAAATTCAATAAGGACTGAGAAAGAATAACCATTTTAAATTGTCTTTTGATCTTTAAAACTTTCCTGTGTGTTTTTACGTTCCTCACATGTTGATACATTGTAAAATATACAAATCAAAAGTTGTTTGTATTATTAATAACTAAATCTAAAAAATGATCTTTTAAATTTAATTAAAAGAATTATGCATTTAAAATTATAATAATTTGGGAAATAAATGAGCTGGAATGATTAAATTAGCAAATGAAATATTAATTCATTGATTTCCATTATCTTCATTTAAAACTATAGATCAATATTTTTATATTTAATTACTACGAATATTCAACATATTTTGATCTTATTGTTGATCTAACTAATTTGCGAAAGAAATTTGTAAACAATTACAATATAAAATTAAAACGACAAGCTTGGTTGGGTGTATATCTTGGTGAGTGCTGAGTAGAAGTCCACCAAGGCGCTTATCAGACCATGTCAGGTATGGCAATACTTACTTGTGTGCTGTGTCGAAATTATATAAAAAATCAAAGGAACCAAAAGTGCCATGGTATAAAAATTTCTATATACACCAATACCTCGCTTTGCGTCGTTTCGTTTTGCGTTTTTTCCAAGTTGCGTCGCTGCTGAATTAGTACTAATTTTCACTGTGCGTCGTTAGATTTTCGAAGTTGCGTTGTTTTGGGTTCGAGTCTTTAATTTTTTTTCGAAAATTTTTAAAATTTTCTTTACTTTTCTAAATGCGCCATGCCATCAAAACTCGGGGATTCTCTTTCTCACTGAAAACCAACGCAATTTTAATACACTTTTATTTTCATTTTAGAGTTCAGTTTCAATTATGTATATTAATTTATATTTTGTTTTAATAAATTAATCGAATATTTTATTTTGTTTTAATTGAATTTGTTTTTTTGTATTTTGTATGTATGTAATAAAATTTTATATTATTTTTGTTTTTTAAATGTTTACTTTGTTCAATTTTCTTTTTAAAAAATACTATTTTCGTAACCCTGGAACCTATCTTCGATCTTTACATGGTTTGCTATAGAAAATCATAATTCACTTTCCGTAGTGTTTTTTTGGAACGTAACCACTACACAAAGTGAAGTATTGGTGTACTTATTATTTTTTATAATAAGATAGTGTTGAGGTTCCCATAATCTCAACTTGATGTCTTATATAATCTTATATATTTCGAAGTTTTATTTAATAATAACATATTTACGTTAACAAATAAAATAAAAGCTTCACCTTTAACAATTTTCGAAAGATTCTGTATATATTTTATATGGAGTGTATTCTTTGCTTTATGTTTCTAATCGCGGTCACCTGAGCTAGGTTATGTCAATTTGTATGTTGCAACATAAATTTCTGAATTCGAAACACTTAACAACATTTTTTAGGGTGGTTTGACTAAGAAAAACTGGGGGTTTATATAGTTATTTTTGTGGTTCTTCGTATTGAGTGGATATAATCTTCAAATGTCAGTAATGTTTGTTTTTCATAAACAAATTTTCTATTTTTAAGGTCATCCTTATTATCAGCAACCCGGAGCTTAGAATTGTAAGGGTTGATGCTTATATACCAAAGGTTGATGTCTGTTTATCATTTAAACTATTTTTCTATTAGTCATGTTTTTACTGTATTATCATTATTCATATCACTAGTCCAACTATAATGTTATTATTATTATTATTATTATTATTATTCTCATATATATATATATATTATTCTTATTCCTACTGTCATTATATTATTACTGTTTCCATTGTTATATTGTTATTGTTCCTATTGTTATATTATTACTATTATTTTTATAATGGTATTACCATTATAAATAGTTATTATTTTTAAAACAGACATTTCAGCTCCGTTGTAACGTATATCAAGCATGCAAGCTGCGTGCGATATATGAATTGATTGACATAGTTTGGCGCCTTGAGTCAATAAAAATTTATTCTAAAAATAAAAACAAATTAGCCCTCAATTATTAATTAATTGTGTATTTATATGTATGGTGATGGGGTTAATTGGGAACCTTTGTTTAATTTATACTGTATTCAAGGAACCAAACATAACAGAAATAACAAAAAATTAAATATAAGAAATAAAATAATACTATAATCATAATAACAATTATCAATATTAAATAAATAATCAAATTGTCATAATCATGAATTATCATATATTAAAATCATTGTTGCCATCATCATATTGCTATCATCATCGATTGTCATCTATATATACCGTTATTCTATACCTATTGTATCCCATAGTATTTTAATTTTAAAACCTTTATAATTCGCCCATCTTCTAACAATAGGAAATTATTCAATATTTATATGTATATTAAAATTCTATTATATAAAAAACATTATTTAATGTGAATTATGTTGTTGTTTTTGTATTTGTATAGCTCGAAGTTTTTACAACGACACACGCGGCGCTCATTTCATTTCCAAATCGATTTCTTATAGTTGACTTTACATTTTTTATAGAAGAAAATAATTGTTCGCATCCATGTGTCGAGAGAAATCGCTTCAGCGACTAACTTCATAGAGTTGAATCGATCTGCTAAGAAATTCTACGCGGATAAAAGTAAATTTTCAATTGGTTGCTTTTGCATATTCCAGTTGTAACAATTGATTTCCAATTTAAGATTAAAATCCATAAATTTGTTTTTCCATAATGTGCTTTGTTGAAACTCATTATGTTTGCTGTAGTTATATATCTAATTTTAGTGTATGATGTAGTATGATTATGATTGCTGTAAATATGTCTGGCTTTTGTGCATGATGTAGTATGAAGTGTAAGAACCCAGCCCAGTCACCAGTAAAACGTGTGTAGGGACGATCTGGGATTTCTGTTTGTATTGTAAATATTATGACCAAACAAATTTTATAATAAGTAAAATATATTAAAAAAACTCAGAAAACTAAGTAAAACACAATTAATATCACTTGATAGTTATTTCAGTTATCTCGTTTTCGATAAATTTTTGGGACTTGATTATTTATTGTTCTGTTTTCTAGGATTTGATTGTATTTTTTATTCTGGATTTAGAATCTTTTGATTTTTAATCTGGACTTTGATTTTATTTAATCTAATTCCACGTATTCAAGTTGCTAATTAATTGTATGAATACCTCCAAGAGTTGTTTTGGCGATTCTTCAAAATATTTGATTTGATTATAATTTTTAGCTAATTGATAAAACTAATATTTTTTACTGTTTTTTTAAAATTAATTTTTCTTCTCATAGTAAGTTGTCAACAACCCTACTATGGGGAATCGATTTTTTATATTTCAATTTAAAAAGAAAAATAAAAACAATCAAAAAAATAATAAATAAATAAGGAACACCGAGCAGGGGGGGGGGCAACTGTAAAGGCCATTACATAAGTTCCCCATTTAAAACCAGATGTTAACATTTTAAACGATAAAACAAAAAAACATTACGTATTTTGGTTTCTTACTTTTTAAAATTATACAGCTCAAAAAATTAAACTATGTACACGGTAATTTTGTATGTATATGTGTCATCAATTTCCAGGTTTTCAAAACAAATCGAACATTTATATAAAATCATATTACATGATAGTTGCATTATAACAAACATTTTAAAAGGTTATGCAATCATTTTATATTACATAATCATTCAGTAAAGCAAACTGATCAGTTTTAAAAATGTTATTATATAATAATGTGTAATAAAACATTTTGAAGTTATTCAATCGCCGATTTTAAAAGAAATTGGTATTACCGAATCCATGTAACATTTAAAATATACTAAGACAACAAAAAAAAACAAGAACAGTTTATACATTATCCCGCAGTTCTCATGGTATCATACACGTCCATCACACGAACTACGAATTTGGGGAAATATTACGAAAAGGTAAATAGTTCCGGTGCGCTGACGAGGATGGCAATTTAGAGAAACCCAAACAAATTTCGCTTTTATTCGTCTGCGTCGATGTCGATCGGCAGACATCGGCGCTTCGGCTGTCGTTAGAGGGGAGGGTTGACGTTTATATTGAGAGGGTCCAGGCTCATCGACCGGAGGAGGACTCATCGGCACATTACCAGTGAGAGCCGCAATCTCGCCCATATCTAGGCCTAGCCGGTCCAGAGTGCGATTTAGTGAGGAAGCTTCTGTCCCGTCGTCCACCAGGTCTATATAGATGGATCGCGGAGGTGAGAGAATAGCCAGGGAGGGTGCATAGATAACGTCAGGATCGAAATCTGGAAATTCTAACTCCTGGTACGGTGGTGGTAAATCATCTACTCGGTTAGGCATTCTGACAGGTTCTGTTGCTCTGAGCGGATTCGCCTCTGCTCGACGACGCTCACGGCTACGGCGATTTCGATTTGGTCGCCGCCGGGTCGCTCTGGGCCTAGGTTCAGTTACCATGGCTTGAGGGGGCTCGACAATTTGAGGTGGGGCTGGTTCCGAATGAGCGTGTTGAGTTGACTCGACCGGGAGATGACGAGCCGGTATAATATTCAGGCTTTGAGCCCAGATGCAACCAGGTACGCGAGCCCGGAGCTCGGCGTCGGTAAATATTCGCCTGAGTGTGGCGCTCTGTTCGGCTATTAGTACTCGTTGACTGCGAGACTCGGTGATTAGTTCATCCCTCGCTCGGGACAGGTGGGTAATCTTTTGATGTAACTTCTTCGCCGATTCAGGTGAAGTCCACGTCCCTTTCAGCTTTTGATATTTATTCTGGAGAGCTGCATGATCTCTCTCTAACTGCTCCAACCTCTGACGGGTCGCAATAATCGAAGGGGATAGCCGTGGAATCCTCGGAAGTTCAGTCGAATTTTCCATTTGGTTAAAATCTATAGCTAGAGGAAGTTAATGAGATGTTATTTTATCTAAGAAAGCGTCGAGACCCACACTGAGGTGAATTCGAGTTAAGTCAGGAACCTCGATAAAAAGGATTATTAAATGTTGCTTTGATGCTAATAGCAGTAATAATAATAGAGTTTTTAATCCACAACCGTAGTGATGCTCATAATACTAAAGGTGGTAGAACTGATAAGAAGAGGGACGGTAATAATTATAATCATATTAATAGAAATCATAATGGCGATATTAACTGTCTTAATAGTCACAATAATACGAATGACACTAAGGGAAATGATGATAATAACAACAACAACAATAATAATAATAATTATAATAATAATTTTTATAATAATAATAATAATAATAATAAGGGAAATGATAATAAGAATAATGATAACTGGCGATAATGATAACAATGAGCAAAAACGTTAATATCATGGAAAATAATAACTGTGATATTAGCCCTAAGAGTGATAATTAATCGAGATACAAATAAGATAATTATTTTATTACTGAATATTGATATTCGTAATAATGTTACTAATTTGATTTATAACCAAGTAGTATTAGTAGTCATGATTATCGAAGTAAATAGACTCAGTGGTGAATACTCACACTAACAAGGGCGATCTTCGTGAAATCGATGAGCGTGCTAATTACTGTCTCCCACGGCGTCATTAGTCGATAATAAGTAGCTTGCTGAAGTGGTCGGGATTAATGATTATACACACTGAGGAATAAATTAATTCTATGAACAATTCCCAAATGTTGAATTTATTTCAGTAATGCCGATAAGTGTCGGGTCAGCGATTTTACACGATTAATTAGCTAGAAGAAGGAGAAATTAGTGGTGTCGTCATGGGGATACAGTTTACAGATGGAGTTTCCCTTTCCCTCGGCTGCTATTGTTGAATCAACGGATTTTCCTACTGCCAAAATGTTTCACTAAAAATCGATAGTGATATGAATGGGAATTTAATGATTTTTTCTGGGAATTTCTATATTTATTCGTTGACTAAATTGAATGCGGATCGCTTCGAACGTTTGGTTCAATGGAATTTATTAATCAGTCGCGTTCGTTATTTTGAATCGTCGTATTTTTGGGAAGTTGTTACTTATTTTATTCCTCGTTATCGATCTCAACATTAGGCTAGCAATACCATTTTGTGAAGATGATTTTCGTTCTCTATGCGGCAATCTACGATGATTATTCCTATTGTGATACTGTCGATATTCTCGCCATGTGATCTTCCAGTGGATGTAACTATACAGTTGATTTATAGTAATTTAGATGTTTTATTTTTTCATGGTTGATGTCCTATATTTGTCATAAATAAACGTGTCTGACACTTCCATCGTTATTTAATTTTCTTTCGATTTGGATTTGAAAATTTCGTTAATATCTACTCTTATCCCTTCTGCCCAGAGTTACTCGTTTTCTTTCGAGGTTTTAAAAATATCCCTAAGAGATCGTTGCACGACCCTTCCTATTTCCCCTAACTAGTGTCGCTCTTCCCTTTAATTTAAGTTTTCTGCACGCCTCGACCGACGTTTCCATCAGCCGTTGCGAGTCGTTCAACGATGCCCTGCGGTTAAAAATAATTAAAAAAAATTACTAACAAAGAATAAAAGAAAGATTTCATTTCGTAGATTAGATCCAATAACAGCAGAATTAAGAAATTTTTTTATTTAATAACAATAGTTTTCGAAAAATAAGCATATCCAATGTATATATGTATATGCATACCGAAAAAATAAATTTATAATTAACAATTTAACAAAAAATAATCTTTTAATCACTGTCAGTGTATGAAAAATTACGTATGCGCTTTATTGAGACTGATTTAAAATTGGTTTCATTATCAGATTCCTCGCTCGAAATATTAGGTTCTGTATTTTCATACAGAAGCTGTAAAGTCAATGAAATGCACGGGTAACTAGAATGTTTTGTTGTTGACGTATTATTAGGTACGCTCTTGTTTATGCCTTTCAATAATTCTTTATAACGAGCCATACAGAATTTCAGATCTTTTTGGAATTTCAAACCTCGCTCAAAATTGTGAACGTTTTCAAAAAAAATATTTTCCAACTTATACTGGCACTGAGAGTAGCAGATGTTACAATTCCACTTTTTCGGCAATCAGTACCCTCTATAGCAACTTCTGTTAATGACTCATCGCTAATAACTGGATCTAGTATGACTTCTTCAATATCTTCAAAAGCCAAATCTTCAAACCCTATTCCACCAACTGCGTTTGATAAATTTATAATGTTGGAATATTCGGTGGAAATTTGAATCACGCAATTGTTATCTTTGACACATTCTGGCTAAACCGCTTTCCAACACGCATTTAAAGTTGATGGGTTTATTTCATGTACTGTAATATTTACAAATTTTACACAATCCATAATTGAAAACTTCTTCCAAGCATCAATTACTGTTATTGCTCTGTCATTTTCTAGTTCATCCAAAATAAATTTTGAAATGCTTGTTTTAAATAATAAGTTTTAAACGTGGCAATAATACCTTGATCTTGTGGTTGTAATAAAGACGTTGTATTAGGTGGCCAAAATACAATTTTTATATTTGGATGTTCTAAATGTGTATGTCCGGAAAGAATATTGAATTCCAAACCTTTTTTTTCCATATACACTTTAACTTCTTGAATAATAAAAGTATTGAACCATTCAGTAAAAACTAATGCTGTTACCCTTGCTTTGTTATTGGCCATCCAATGAACAGGCAAGGTTTTACTTTTTTATTTTTCATTGCACGTGGTTTCAACGTTTTTTTAATAAATATAGGTTTTAGCATGCGATCTTCTAAAGCATTGCTGCAAAATAATAAAGTAATACGTTCTTTAGCTGCTTTAAATCCACTGGTGACTTTGAAATCTTGCCACATTTTCTTTTGGCATTTTCTTCCAATAAAACCAGTTTTATCTGCATTAAAAACTTAGTCTGGAGTGTATCCACCTTCTTCAATCATTCTGGCTAACTTTTCGGGGAATTCTTTAGCAGATTTATCGTTGGCTGAGCCGATTTCACTCTTGATTTGCACGCTATGAAGCGAGTTTCTGTTTAGAAATGCTCTTAGCCATCCTGTACTTGCATAAAAACAGTTTTTTTTTGTCTTGCGTTGAATCGGATGGTTGCAATTGTTCAATCTAGGCAATCGTGCTTGATTGTATTTTCATCCAATGGAACTCGTTCTTGGTTGTTGTCTTCTATCCATACAGCCAATACCTTTTCAGTTTTTTTCCATAACGCTACATCTTTTATATGAGGAGTACTTGGAAGATAGTTTAGTTCCGACCATCACAGATCTTCGGATAATACTCTCATTTCTCTTTATAATGCGTATCGTAGCTTCATTTACATCAAAACTTTTACCAAGGCTCGTAGAACCATCTCCATTTTCAATACGGTCTAAAATTTTAATTTTGGTTTCTAATGAAATACATTTTCTTTTTTTCTTAACAGGCATTATCGTAGGGAAGTTAAATCCTAACGAAACTATTTTTTTTATTATTAAAATATATAAAAATTCAGTTGAAATTCTTAAATTTATATATTTATGATATCAGCTAGAATTACTTGAATCAAATGAACTTCAAATTAATAATAAGAAAATAATTAAAATATCTATCAAAATAAAAAATGCATAAATGTATTAGCAACTTACATAAAATTAAATATTAATAGATTAAATATTTTCAATAAATACATACAAATCTTTATTAAATGATTGAAATTTACAGTGTTGGTACATACTTACGATACAATTGGTTAACATTAATTTTATTATTAGCCATTTTGAATTAAAATAGTTTTTTACTAACTTCAGCTACAAAAACTAATTTAAACTTACAAGAATAGATTCCAAAATTAAAAATTTACCTATAAATATTTTTTGCTTCAAAAAATACACTTGTTTTAAAACGGTATTATTTTCCATAGAAACTGAAACAATTTAAAGTTAGACAAAATATTCTCTATAAAATTTATTTTATTTTTCGCAATGCCGGAAGATATTTTAAATATTCATAGTTCATCAGCACCAATTCTGATTGCACACTCAAAAATAATTTAAACAATGGGTCACTGAAAACAAAGTTAACCCTTTCTAAGGCAAAGGAAACTAAAAGTGATGTAAAACTCAAAGTTTATTGATAACAATTATATAGTTACAAATGATCATAAAAAAATAAAAACATAGAAAAAAACAAGAGTCTCAATATATTTCAGTAGTTGTACCAAAATTAAAAATGATTACCGACAGCGTTAAACTTAGATATTTTTATTAGTTTAAAATGGTGGACAGTATATTGCCACTCCCTTAGAAAGGGTTAAAAACTGTAAAATCAGATAGAAGTAATGATGGAATACTGAAATCTTTTCTGTGACTTAAACAGGTAGTATCCATGAAACTAATACATACCTTACATGATGACCACTGACATTAAATTTATGATAACCCAAATTTGTACAATGACGAAAATTAACTGAAAAACAAAATAATTTTTTAACGGAATAGCATTGCTAGCTTCTGTTAGGTACCAAATCAGATAAATTGTGTTTTGTCAGTATTCTGACTTAGTCATCATTAGACGAATTTTCTTGGTACTGTTATTAAAGAGTTTACAATCGGCCAGTCACTCATGGACAAACCGAGGTTTAAAAGACTTGGGCTAACATGAAAAAACGAGCCGAAACGAGTGTAAAAACAACGCGATCGATTGTTCAGAATGAGCTGATGAGTATTTCACTTGTCGCACCCAATCTAAATACCAATTATAAATGCCAAACTTTATCACGAGACATATGAAGACATTTCCGAGGACAACAATAATTTGTCAATGTTTCTGCAGCAAACTAGTCAGAACGTTACATATTTAAACTCGATTTTGCGTTTATTGTCAAGCTTTTTGCTTCAGCATTCATTCTTGTTGACCACGCTTAGAAATTTTGAAATTCTGACTGCAAATCCAATGTACAAAGAAATTGAAGTAATCTGTAATTACATGGAAGACAACTTCATCAATAGGCAAAGAAGAAGTGGAGGTCCGAAAATATTCCCAACTATAATCTATGGAAACAATATTCGAGAATCATCTATTAAATTACTTGCACCAATACTGTTATCGAGAGTTGGCTCACCCATCCGCAACAAAATTAGCTCAAAAATTACAACAGGAACAGCATCACACTCAACAACCAGAAAGAAGAAAGAATACTTCCACATAAATGAATTCTTTACACCACGATAGTCGATTATAATAACCGAGATCCAGTTGCATGTTTGTGAGAAATTGAGCTGAAGATGTTTGGTATTAATTTTTATCACATTTATTTATTATAATTAATATATTTTTATTTTACTAGTTGTTTGCACACCGTTTTAAGCAAATAATAATAATTAATTTTGGGAGTCTTATAAATAAAATTAACCCCCTTTAGACAATGAAGTCGGCAAAGTTGCGGAAACTACTGATGCTACAGAAACAGGTGAGGCTGTTGAAGCTCAGGATGCTGTTGAATATTGTCACTGTTTCAGAATGTTTTAACTTCTCGTAACCCAGCTAACCACGAACAAAAATAATTCTTTTGTTGATTTGTTAATTTAAAATGTAAAATTTTGGAATGTAAATTAGGGTTTTTAATAAAAAGGTAAAATAGTAATTTAATGAAAAAATGTAAATTAGGAATTTTTTGTTTCTTGTTTAGAAAAAAATGTAAAGTTTTAGAAATGCCTAACGTGAAATTGTGTTTTAATAAGTAAAGTGGGTTTTGAAAGGAAAAATAAAATTTCAATATATTTAAGTTTATATTTATTTGGTGTTTTATTAAAAGTTCAATAATCTTTTTGATCAAGCACAGAATGGAATTTATTGTCCTTAATTTTACGTTCAATAGAGAAGTCTAATTCAGTGAACTTGAATATTCTTTAGATTCAGTTATCAATTCACCGAGTTTAAAAGATAGATTTAATCAGTTAAATATTATCGATCATAGATTGTTTGGATCGAGATATAGTGGTAGCATTTGTAGTCAATTAAGGAAATACGGAATTCCATATTTTCAAAGAATTCAGATTTTTGATGAAAATGAAATTTCGGCAATCATGAGTGATGTTGGAAGTATTTCTATTTGTTCCTAATGCTGGGTACTTATGGGGAAGAACTAAATATGAGTGTCAAGGGAATGGCTACAAACCCCATACAGTACGCGCATAACAATTATTACCACTAGGCACCCGTCACAAGTGACGTTGGTACTGTGCGCTAATGGGTGGAAGGTTAACAAAAGGTGAGTTCCTCTATAATAACTGCTAATGCCTTAACCTTCCGTGGGTTCATGGACTACCGTATAAGGTTTATTGTCCAACTCGTTAAGGTCCCCTTCTAACTCTCCCTTCAATTATCTTGCAACAATGTGAATTTATTTACGAAAAATTTTAATTCAAAACATTTATTAAATAACTAAAATTACAAATTATAATTATCAACGATCACGAGTGCATATGTTAGCTAGTTTTTAGTGCAGAAATATTAACTAAAAACGAAAATGTGCGTGAATTGGCCCAACAGACGGGCTTCTTTTAATTTTCTATTGCGGGCTCTTTCATGCTTGCCCGGTCGTGGTTTCGATGGCGGTAGTCGTTTCCGAGACGGCGTGACTATTGCAAGGAACGGCTTTGGAGGAGGTGCTGAAGTGGAGGCCCTTTCTCGATCATGGCCGTGTCGTTGGCCAGAAACAATTCTGTTTCGGCATATGTGAGCTTCGGGACGAGATCGGTGTGATTTTGAAGCTTGGTTTCCAAGGCCGCTATAGTACAGGCCTGTTGTGAAGCTTTTTCGCTTCATTCGGCCGGATCCACGTCTCCTCCATGCGTCTACAGCGCCGCACGAAGGATTCTGCGCGTTGGGATTGACTCATCGCCTCTTCATGGTATTTGGCGATGTCCCTTCTGAACTTTTCGAAGTCTGATTTGTGATTTTGCACTAAATAAAAGGAATATGATTTTAACTTCCTCATGGCCACTTTCAGTCATTACGACGGTAAAGCGATAAGGTTTCCGGGGAAAACTCTGGGCTGTTCTGACAACCGTCCTCACAGCTTCTTCACCTCCTGGACACTACAGTACGTGGTTTAGCACCATTCGTAGTGGGTCAAGAATTTTTATTTTACTGCCTTGTGAGTTTGTAAATGTGATTTTAAGCGTGATGCCACTCCGTCGTGATGGAGTTCGATCATGAATAAATTATTTCAATGAATGAAAATAAAATAAAAAATAAATTGCATAAAATAGAATTTAAATAAAATAAAAGAAACTAAAATAACAATTAGAATTATTATTCAATTAAATTAGTAAAATGCATAAAATCAAAAATAATAAAAAACAAATACAGGTATCCCTTGTATAACGCGGTAGTTACGTTCCAGAATAAGTGCGCGTTATGGGATTCCGCGTTATCTAAGACATAGTTTTCATATAAATTTGGGGGTTACGTTCAAAAGTTTCTTTCAAAATAAATACATACTAAATAACAGATGCACATATATTTCAACTCAATACTAAAATTCAGACTTTCTTATACAATTAAAAACACAAGTTATGAATAATAATACATATATGTACATAGTTCAAAATTCAAAAAACAAAATATAAATAATTATGTGCACATTAAAAAATTTAAAAACAAACTAAAACAAATTAAAGGTTAATTAAAAACTTTATTGTTATTCTTCAAACTTCATATGGTAATTAATCTGTTTCACTGTCTTCAAAGATCTTTGCGCGTGGGCGTTTTGGGGAGCAATAGCTTCATCAGAAGATATTTCTTCAACATAGTTTTCGCTATTGGATAAGAAACTAGTTGTGGGACTTTGTGGTTCTTCTACTGGTTTTATAATTACAAAATCTGTTATCAGTTTTAGGTGGGTGTTTTTTTTAAGCTGTTTTTCAATTTCGTAATAAGGTGCTAGATTAATATCTATTTCCCTCATTAGTTTGCTGGATCTCTCCAGTGAAGGATCATTAGTTGTAAAGAAAGATTTCATTTTCTCAACCAAACTCAAACCCTCTCGTATGCACTTCAGAGTGAAACTGGGAATTGATTCACTGATATCTTCTACCGAAGTGACGTCATCTTGTGCGAGATTTGAAACGGATGGAGATTCAGTTGTTAATTGAATTAGGTCTGTTTCGGTGAGCTCTGTACCTTCATTCATAATTTCATAAATGTCATCTTCTTTCATATCGTCAAAGCTTTATCCACTGAAACGTTGACCTAACGTTAATATACGGCTCACTTCCACTCGTAATGGCGGCACAGGATTATTTTTTGCAACAATCTCCGGCCATATCTTTTTCCATGAGCCATTTAGCGTGGACTGCTTTAATTCTTTAAGAGGTGTTTCTACAATTTTAATGCAGTTTAAAATTGTAAAATTTTTCCATAGTTCTGTAACTGTCATGTTAGGATTTGAATCCATTTTATCAAGAATAAGTTGGAATGTTTGCCGAATATAAAATGCTTTGAACGTTGATATTATACCTTGGTCTAACGGTTGAATGATAGACGTGGTATTAGGTGGTAGGAACGCTATTTCTACATTGGAATGATTTAAGTCTTTTGGATGTCCAGGGGCATTATCAAGTATTAAAAGCACTTTAAAATCGATGTTCTTAATCTTCAAATAATTTTCAACCTCAGGTACAAAGCAATTTAAAAACCAATCTCGAAAAATACTGCTTGTAACCCAAGCCTCGCTATTTGCCCGCCAATAAACAGGTAACTTGGATTTATCGACATTTTTCAACGCTCGTGGATTTAAAGAGCGGTTTATAAATAAAGGTTTTGTAATGTAGTCACCTGATGCATTACTACAGAGAAGTAGAGTAATTCTGTCTTTTGCGGCCTTGAAACCCGGTGCAACTTTTTCATTTTTCGAAATGTATGTACGATGCGGCATTTTTTTCCAATTTAGACCTGTTTCGTCCGCATTAAAAATTTGTTCTCCCTTATAACCACCTTCTTCAATAATTTTAGCAAGAGTTTTAGGGTAAACCCTTGCAGCTTCTACGTCTGCCGATCCAGTTTCACCTTGAACTTTAATATTGTGTAATCCAAAGCGAGATTTAAAGTTTTCGAACCAGCCTTTGCTAGCTAAGAATTCCTGCTTAGATGCTTTGGTTACTAGGACTGCATCTGGATTACTTTCTTTTAAATGTGCATAAATTTTAAGAGCTTTCGTCTTAATGGCATTTGTACTGATTGGCATTTTTTTTGTAGCACAGTCTTCTATCCACAGCATTAACGCTTTTTCCATTTTTTCTATTAAAAGATCACGCACACGTGCAACTCTTTTTGTGCTTATTGATGACCCAGCAATAATAGAATTTCTTATTTTATTTTCAATTTGTTTAATGGTGCGTATTGTGGATTCATTTAAACTGAGAGATTTTGCTATTAATGCTGCTTTTTCACCACTGCTTTATCTATCCAGAATCTTAATTTTGTCATCCAAGGTAATAAATTTTCGCTTTAGCGTTGGTTTTTCGGCAGTTGAAATTTGTCTATTCATGGGTACAAAAATTTACATATGTATATTTTAAATAATAAAGAAAATTACCAATAACAAAAATTTATATTACATACCTATCTTCGATCACAAATATAACTTATGTTGATACTTTAATATTAAATTTGTAATTCTAAAAAGAAAAATTTTAGAATATAAATGTATTTTCCTAATTACATACCTGATATCCACAAAAGTTCACACTGAACTGATAATATAATAAATATAAATGTGCAAGAAGAGTACAAATATATATGCTCTGAACATGCCTGGTATACTCACACATGTTGTGAAGGCAAAAAAAGGTAATTCCCAGTTGACATTAAAAATACATTATTATAAATATGTGGTACGCAAATTAGTGTTACCAGATTTTATAATTATGTATTTTCCCCTTCGCATTATTATAGGTCAAAATTTCGCGTTGTACTGAAACAGAATTTTTTTCCAAATCGCGTTATATCGAAACCGCGTTGTATAAGACCGCGTTATACAAGGGATACCTGTACATATAAAATACACAAATATTACTTGTTGATAAAGTTGCGAATTCTTACCCAATAAAAAAATTTTCAGAACAGGTAATACGTTTCCACGAAATAAAATTCAGAATAAAATTTGTAAGAATGTAGTTTTTAAATGTAATTAAAACTAAAATCGTAATTAGAAACTGAAAATATTTAGAGAGTAAAAGAGTGAGTGTTTTTGCTTGTTCAACGTTGCCTTATATACCACGGTTGTTCGTGTGTGTATTTTGATGCGGTAAAACAACGAATTTTTTTAATTAATTTTTCTAATTTTTCTATTTTATTATTAACTTTCAAGTTTATATGTATTAAACTTGATTTAAATTTTAAATTATTTATTTTTCTTTTTAACTTTACATTTTCTTTCCCAATTTAATATTTTAGTTTTACCGCTCAAAAGTATACAGGCATTTTCGTGATAAACAAACAAAATTAAGGGCTTAGGTCAGTTTATTGATCTCGATAGATTTATTGATTGTAACAAACAAAATGGATAATAAAGAGAATCCAGATCAAATACTTGAAACCCAAATGCTGATGAACAACTCTAGTCAAACTTCCCATCCTGAATTGTTTAATAAATAACTGATTATTGCAATCCAAATAGAAAAGAATACTGAAACACTGTCTAATGACGAACCTTTTTATGTTAAACTTGATCAAATTGACACTGAATTAAAATTAAAAGCACCTCAATGGTCCTGTCCTCAATGTAACAAAACCTATAAGTTTAAAAAGCCTTGGTAATTTATATGTATTCGTGTAATCGAAAAATTGTTTTTCGGGATGATTGTGTTCCATTAAGTGCAAAAAAACCAATATTACATTTCTCGTTTTATGTGATCTTTACGTCACTAAATATCATTCGAATCAGTACCTCTTCGTCTGTCAGATATGTCGTTTCGAATCTCGGGAATCTGCAGTTTTGTTTGAGCTTTTCTGGAATTCATACAAAGGATTTCCCGAAGTGTATCTCAAATCAATCACGCAAACCATCACTAGTCTTGATTTTTAAAAAAAATTTTATTAAACTAAAGACGGAAAGAACTAACCCAGACAATGATGTTTAATAATGGCAACTTACTTACTATTTTTTCTACCAAAAATATCTTCCTTTAAAATAATGCTGTGTGTTAGGGCAATAATTTACTACCTAATCTCAAAAACCTAAATTATTATTCTATTTAAATAAACTCAAATCTATACAATTTTTGTACATTATACTATTTAATCCTATTAAATTTTGCCCATTACCATTTTGTTCAACATCGACTTTTCCAATAATATTCTGTTCATTACCATTTTATCCAATACCATTATCTCCAGATACCATTTGTCCAATAATATTATGTTCAATACCATTTTGTGCATACTTTTTTGCACAATACCATTATGTTCACATACCATTTTGCCTAATAATATCATGTCAACAAAACATTTGCCTAGAACTATTAAAAGACTAAAAAATATCAAGCAAATAACAACACTTTGAAAATTTGAGACAAAAATTCTCGTTTGTTTTTTGAAATTTTATGCAATATCGTATGATAAATTAAAATTACAAATAAGTAAAACATGAACATCTGAATAAAACATGAAAACAATGAAAAATTTTTGTTATTAACAATCATGTGATGAATGTGCATGTATTATAATTCGAATAAAAAGAAACCGCTTAAACCCCTTTTTCATTAGATATTTCCAAAAAATATGCTGGAATTCAGGCTACATACAAAGTTTGTATTACAAACTCAACACAGTAAAAATTACATGCAGTGTTAAATTGTGTGTATTCTTATTAGGGATTTTATTTTTCACTCATTACAAACAGTTGCCAAATTGAAATTCCTGAAAAGAATTATTGTTAGTTAAAACATAAATCCCCGGTAATTACCAAAATTAAAAACAATAGAAATAAAATCTTATCATTGATGATATGATCATTTGAAAAAAAAACAAATGCTTATCTTGAATAATTATTATTCGAATCATATTATTAATCTAAAGACGGAAAGAGCTAACATAGACATTCATGTAAAATAAAGGCAGCTTACTATTTTTTTCTATCAGGAATCTATTCCTTCAAAATTAATGCTGTATGTTAAGGCAATAATTTACTACCTAATCTCAAAAAATTTAACTTGTTATTTTATTTAAATAAACCCAAACCTATACCATAATGATAAAAATAATTTATAATAATTATTTATAACATTAATATTAAAGTTGTCGATTTAACACTAATAAAGTTACGTATGAAAATCGTCAAAATAACAATAATCATGGAGATAATATTACTAACTGTAATAGAGCGTGAGTTCTACAATTAATCTGTAAGTTAATATTACGTTGTTGTATTTTAGATTATTGTTAGTGGAGATATGTCATTTATTTAAGTAAATTAAGGGTTTTAATGCTAATTTTACCAACTTTCGAATTTAATGATGGTTTTCGTTCATTATTTACCTTTTAATGATATTAGGTTACTTTATTTTGAATAATTTACTTCTTATTTTTACATTTTTTTCTTTATATTGACTTAAGAATGAATTAAATTTGCTAATTATTACATATTTGATTACTGATACCGTGTTTCCCCGAAAATAAGACACTGTCTTACTTTCTTTTTTGGTCCAAAATATGCACTATCTCTTATTTTCGGGGGAGACAAAAATAAAAATAAATTTATACATTTTTATTTAATATTTATTTATTTTACACTGAATACAGAAACTAAAATTTATTCATTTACAATCATGTCATTTTCTGGAACATCGTCATAAATCAAATTCTGATTTCTGTTCTGATTTACCTCCAAATCCATTTCCTGTTGAATCATTGGCCCGAATCTCTCATGTCTTGCAATTGTGGGGTTTTTGTAGGGTGATGTCATTAACCTTGACCCCATATGAAAATTATTGTCTCTCCCCCAATGGTTACCCGTTGCCAAGCAACGTTGGTAATGCAACCACTGGTTATGGAATCGCCAAAGGTGAGCGCCATATAGGAACTGATAAGGCCCGATTACATAGCGGGTTCAACGCACCACCGATAGAAGCTATGTGTGCGATTTCTATTTCCGGTCCCTTTCACTTGCAAGAACAATCCGTCGTCTTTCCCTCTAGGATTTACTCTTTATTATATTGCGTAGATTATTCTTAACCATAGTTAATAAATTTTAACAAGCGCGTAAACATTTCAACTAAAAACATTTATTGTTATAACAATTTTTCATTTTTGTTGCTCTGTCGACCTCATTGCTCGTCGTTTCGCTCGTTCGATTTTCCCTGGACGCCGTTGAGGTGGTTTTATCGCCGGTTTAGTTGCGCTGGTGGCGTCACGATACGCCAGCTGGGCCGGTGCGAAAACTAGGGGATATGTGACAGCTTGGCCTTCTTGGCAGGCCGTTAGCGCCACCTCTAGTCCGCGAATCTGTGTCTTCATGGCATGCGTCAATCGCTTCTCCTCAGCCCATCCACGTTGGACGGCAGTTACTCGTTGGTACAGGACCTTTGCCTTAGATGGCTCCACCCATGTTGATTTCACGCGATGAATTTCTCTGGTTAATTCCAGCAACTGTCGGTGGAGATCTGTATTCTTCTTCCGGGCACTTTTTAGAGCTGCATTCATAAACGATTGGGTGAAAATCTGTGGCACTTTGTCTAATATTTGGGAGGATTTCATTAATCTACCGTGACTCTCGGGCGGCTGGTGCATGTAACAGTCGAACATAAATGGTCCTAACTGGGTAAATATTTGCTCGAACGGGGCTTCATTTCAGCATGGTGAAGGGTGATTGACTGATTATGACTTAAATTAAAAAATTCGTAGACATCATTCATTGCATAATATTGGTACTGGTAATTTGTTAATATTTTAGTCGCTCGCACGAGTTTATCCTACCAGGACTTTGCGACTGAACAACCATTCATTTCAGACAAAAATTTCATGAGGCTGGCATTATTCGCGGAATAGTGTGAGAGCTGGTGATTTGCTCATTTAACGAATTTCGTGTTTAAATTGTTCGAATGAGTTTTATTGTAATAGAAGTTTTCAAGTGAGCGTGTATATTATTTATTTTGCATCAAAAACAATTCATGAGATTTGATTTTTTGATTATTGCGAGGCTTTCTGCTAGGGAGGACCTTTTCTTATTATGGTTCAGCTGGACTGGTATTTCTCCTGGTGGGCATGACAATCAAGGTACATGAAAATAGTTTTTATCAAAATCAATTTTTATTTCATTAATTACAAATATTTACCGTTCTGTGCGTCCATTCTTCGCTCCATAGTAATTTCATTTGGATGGTGTGAGGAACGATCTCTATCTCGTCGGTCGTACGGTCTCTGGTCGTTTGGTGAATTCATGATCAAAAATTTCTGACAGATTGTCGTCAGTGGGCTAATTTATAGCCTATTTTCTAAATTAGTTTGGAGCATGTGTGTTATAGTTTTTACCTACTCCATTTCCACACTAATCGATTTGTGTCGGGTGACTATTCTCCACGTGGTCATTTCCTATCTCATTATTCGATTTTTTTTGGTGAAATTTTGTATGCCTTGCCACGTCTACTGTTTATTCGGGGTCGTATGGATTTTATTTTTTCCGATTTCAAGTTATCGGATAATTCAGTACTGATTTTGCTGTTGGATTTCAGACTTGTATTTGTACGATTTAAATCTTTGGTTAGTTTTAAAGATTAAAATCTCATTTGTCTTAAAGATTTAGTTCACGATCCTACTGAATTTATGAGCCTCCACCGTCTCACCACGATATCAGTTTACTATTCCTCGCTGAATGAAATTAATGCCGGATACTACTTCTGTGATTCGAATGCATGTATATCCCTATATTGCTATTCTCCTTGATTTTTATTCGGGCTGTTTTATGGGATTCTCAATCGACTGGTCGCAGGCGGATTTCAAATGTACATCCTTCGATTTGCTCACTAGTGCGTTTGCTTCGGAGTTAACTCAACCTCGCTCTAATGGATGGAAAATTATTCAAGTTTATGTGTCGTTCCACATTCTCGTAGTATGTTTAACCGCAACATCACGGATAATTTAATGCGATTTTATTTTTATTCCGATGCGAATTTTTCTGAAATTGTATTATTTCATTTTTCTTATTATTCTGACTAGTGGTATACAGCTAGTTGGTAGTAAATTTACTAATGAACAAAATTCGATTCTGCCTGATTACCTAGTTCATAGTTTATCTCTGGTCGCAGTTCAAGTTTATGCCAGCTAAATATTGGTTCTAATCATTATTTTATTTTTAATTCGAAATATTTAAAACATAATAACGATTTCCGATTTCACTTTCCCACTCCTTCCCTTTCAATTTGATCTTAGGATGATCATGTTTATATTATGATTTTAAGAGTGCTCACCGAGCTACTCACGGTTTATAATTTTAGCCGATATGTGAGATGAAAATTTAGGTCGAAATTATAGGAAAATGAGTGGTGCTGGAACCTTCACGGGCACAGGCTATTGGCAGATAAACTGCTCTTACACAGCCTGAATTGTGTGTAGATTTTATTGACTCGCGGTGCGTGAGCGGCTGTGGGCCGGAAAAATGTCAACAAAAAGTTTCTAATTTAATCCTTTATTGTCATATAATTGTCATAATACATATTCATTTGTCATCCATAACTGCATTCATCGCATATAAAAAACCTTTCCCCACGCCGACACCTCAAACAGAGCTCATGCGAGGTTATCTGGGTGCGACGTGGAGAAAGTTATTGAACATTTCTTCACTCACATCAAAATTATTCTACTTCAAGAATTCGAAAAACTGCTTTAAACTAGTTTTGGCTAAAAAACTGAGATTTTTACGATGATTAAAATTATGTGAAAATGAATCGGTATATATACCTATTGTACGACCCTAACCTTGCGTGTTAATTTTGATTTAGTAAAACAAAATTTGACCTTGTTATTTTCTGGTATTTCTAATCTTATTTTTATTATTTTTATAATTTAATTTGACAATTTTCTTTTTAACTTTTAATTTGAATTGTTTCCAACTAAAATTATTTGATTTTTGTTCCATTTTTATGAATTTTTTTGCATTTTTTGATAAATTGTCAAATTTTGGTCAAATTTTAATGTTCTCATGTTATGTTTATGTTTATTTCGTGCGGATCTTGTTTCAATTTGTTATTATTTTTAATTTGCTTTTATGCTTCTTGATTTTATATTTAATTGTTCTCTCTTAATTTAGCATGGTTAGTTGGTGTTTTATAGGTCCGATTTTAAATTTGCATGTTGTATTTGCGTGTGTATTACTGATTCATTTAAACAATCTCAAGGCCGTTTGTATTCTGGCCCAACACAATATAGCTGTCTCTTAAATATATACTTCTTGTCTAAGTAGCCTGTTCGTAGTGCATTAGAAACACAACTATCAGTTATTTTATCCCATGAATTTTTTATCCAATTCACAACTTCTTGTAACCCTGGTTTTACAAAATTACCTCGATGATTTCTCATCATTCTGTTTTCAAAATAATCATTTATTTCCATACGCAAATGATCCTTAAATGGCTTGTTTATTGCAATGTCAAGTGTCTGGAGGTAACCAGTCATTCCTGCCGGAATCATTATTTCATCAATCATCCTCTCAGCAAGAAAGTTATTCATGTCTAGCGCAGTGAGTACTGGCTGAATCCCAAACTAGTAAACCTCTATTTCGACCCCTCAACAATGGTGGCAGTATAAAATCAACCCACTTTCTTATAACTGCTTGAGTGCACCAGGCTTTTTCGCTTTTTAATACATAAATTCCTGAAATGCGTTGAATCTGGTCTTTTTTACCTTTAGTGATTAGAAAAGGCAATCCTTTCTTGCCATCTAGACGAATCGCTAAATTACAGGTAACACGTACACTATCGTAATCGCTAGAAGAAACGTAAATTAAAGAGGAACCCTTGTGTTCAACCGTCGTTTGAGCTCCTTGGCCTAGGAATACAGCGGTCTCATCCATAGCAATCATGTTGGAAAGTTCGTATTTCGAAAACTCGATGCCATCAACAAAACGCTTAAACGCAAGTGCACGTTTAACAACTTCATTGTTTTCCAGCTTAAACAATGGTTTTGATCTCCTCAGAGACAGTTCATGTCTTTGAAGAAAGTTGTCTAGCCAGTGTTTCGATGCTTTAAATTCTTCCGTGAATATACCAAATTCAATTGCCGTTTCAAGGGCAAATTTTTGAATATCAGCCCTGCGCACAACCAAAGCCATTGCTCTCCTGTCAGCAATCCATCTTCCAACTCAGAAAATAACAGCTGCCGACCTGATCCAACTTTGCGTTTTTTCTCATTTCCTTGGTCTACCATTTGACACAAGTAATCGTAGTCTTCACGCCATTTACGAACCATACGTAGATCCAACATCTTCTCTTTACAAAAGACTACAAGATTTACGCCCCTGGAGTCTTCCACAATTCCTTTTTTGTACTCAACGGAATAGCTCAATCGCTTTATACTCATCTTAACTTGGGTTAAAAATTATTCACTTTATAAAAAATAAAATTACGTATGAAAAAATAATCCGACTTACAAGAATAAAATACACAAACGTTGTATCTGCGCTGTCGCTCATTTTAGACTGCCGAACAATAATTTATAAGAAGTTAAACATACTTAATAAATCAATAGCATTTTTAACGAATTCATTTTTACACATTATTTTAACTAGGGCTTAATTTCGGGGAAACACGGTACCATCACTCAATCAATACAATTTCTAGTAATTATTCAGCCAAAAATGCATATGAATATTGCAGGTTTTCTTTAAAATTTACATTCTTTTTATTTTAAGTATTAATTTATATAAATAAGTATTAAATCAATGACCCGTTAAATTTATTCTAAAAACTTAATTAAAATATTTTAAAATCTCTACAATTTATTTAATGATTCATTCTTAGCAAATCTCTTAATTAAAACTTACTTTATTTTATTCATCAGATAACAATTTAATAAAAGTTTAATTCAGTGATAAAAATTTATTATTACAAGAAATAAAAATTTTACACGAATCATATAAATTTGTTCTCTAAAGTGTAAAGAAATATGGATGGTTTAGAGTCTAAAATTTAGACTCTAAATTCTAGTCTAAACTATCCATATTTTGTTTTAACCAAGTTATACATTGTTTAACTATTTTAAAACTTTTATTTCTGATTCTCATCGATTATTAAAAAACTGATGAATATAAATTCACTGTAGGTCTTGTAAATAAAAATTTTAAATAATTGCTTTTGTATTCTGTATTTGATTATTATATTTCTTATTGTAATTTTTAAATAATTTTGTAGATGTTAGTTATTGATCGTTTGGTTAGCTAGGTAATTATTTAGTAGTTTGGTAATCAGCTAGTTGGTTAGTGGTTGGTTGGATTTTATTATGATTATTGACAACAAAACAAATTAAGTATGCCACTAATCTTTTTAACTTATCAACTATAGTGCTTGAATGCTTTAGAATTTATTTTTAGTAATATCAACAAATTAAAATTTATTAAATTTTGAAAAATTATACTCAAATTATCCACCACAAATTTAATCTTAATTCAAAATTCTAACTTTAATTATTTACTTTAAAAAGCGTTGCTTTCATTATTATATCATTTTAATTCGTTGCTCGATTGTCTATTCTTGTCAGTGTATTTTAAAACGTTTAGTCTAATCATATTAAAACTTAAACCATGCTTTATTACATATTTTAAAATTATTATATCACAAAAACCACCTTTATTAATTATTCAGACGTTGTTCGTTATCCATGCTTTATTCATAAATTTTAATGATCAAAATTTCCTATTCCAAATACTTACGTGCTTTTTCCTATTTTGAAAACTTTCCTATTGAAACTGGGTGCAAAAATTTTATTTGACCACGTTTTTGTTAATAAAAATATTTTCTGATCTAAATTCTATAATAACATAAATCGTTTTTACAAAGATCACAATCATGTACAAATATAATGCCACCTAAATTCACTGTAAAAAATGACAGAGAACGTATTTGTCTGAAGAAAAGATATCGACTCATTCAACTACAGACTCCTGTGACCATAAATCCAGGCCACTATCACCACCACCACTTGTAGACGGCAATTCATTGTAAGACATTGATTAATAAATTTGAATTCAAATTCTTATGTAATGAGTTGAGTAAGAGTAGCTTTTCTACTTAATATATACTATCTGAGTAAATAATAACTGGTGGGTTACAGGGTTTCGAATCTTGCTTATCTTTATGGTTGTCCCAGTAACGCCATACAAAGTGATTCTAGCTGCCACTTGGCACCCGTTGCTAAGCAACGTTGGTAATGTGTTCAAGTGGTGGATTGCCCGCAAAAAGTGAGTGTTATTGCTAATACTATAATTGCTCGGACCATCCTCTGGTTCACGAGCTGTCGATAGAAGACCTGTGCTCGCTTTAGCATTATTTGGTCCCCTCGCGTTTTAATTTCTATTGTTTGTCTACGGATTCTCTGACATTAGTTTAACCATGAACTAAGTGTCATTGTTTATTTAACCCTCCTACAGTGTTACTTCACACCTCAAGTTGTTGTAAAAATAATAAGACGTACATGAAACTACCATATATTTAAATGATGTTTTATTTAGCTAAATATTATAGGTTGGCTGATGAATTGAAGAGCGAGCGGCTCGACGCTTAGCCCGCTCCTTACGCCCAGGTCGTTGACTGGCTGTGGATGGAGTGATAGAAGTGGTTGCGGATACCGATGGAGTAGAGTGAGCTTCCCGATAGGTCAATTGGGCAGGGGCGAAAACCAGAGGGTAGGTTACCGCGGCTCCTTCCTAACAGGCGGATAACGCTACCTCTAACCCCTTGATTTGGGTTTTTTGGCTCTGTACTAACTGCGTTTCTTCTGCCCACCCCTTCTGGGCCGCAGCTAGCTTTTGGTATAGCCGTTTGACCCTCGATGGCTCTACCCACGTTGCTTTGATCTGCTGGGTTTCCCTGACCAGTTGAACGAGCTGTTCGTGTAGTTTCCTGTTAGTTTGCCTTGCCTGAGTCAACTCGTTTTGGAGTAGTTGCATGGGGTCCATTTCTGGAATAATAAGAGTTGAAATTTTTTATGATGGCTGTCAATGATAATTTGGTTTAAACTCAAACATATTTATGAAAAGATGAAATAAAATTATCATAATAAAAGAAAAGAATTGGTTATAATACTAATATTCACATTATCAACACAAGAGTCAATCGTCTGCGAAGAATCGCTTGATCCCTTCTTCTGGTGAATAGCCAGGGATTACGAATACCGGCCGTTTGAGATTTCGAATTGGCCTCGGGGAAGGTGGGTAATTGCTGGCCAGACGTCCGTTTGCCAGGTCATCTTTGACATTATCCAGATATTCGGTGGCTCGCTCCACAGCGGCCTCGACTTGGCGCTGATGTTGTAAAAGGTCTTCTAGAAGCTTTTGGGCCTGAGCGAGTATATCTTTCGATGGGTTGGGTTCGTCCGACGGCTTCCGGAATCGCCGCATGAATTCTTCCGGCGATATGTCCACTTGTTGGTCATCTTCAGGCATGACAGGGCATCGTTCTCGATACACACGATCCCACGCCTGCCTCCATTGTTCCACGATATGAGCCGGAAGTTCGATCATAGCTCCAGTATGTCCTAAATGAAGACAAAAATTAGTGCCTTCCTCGGCATTCCTCTAGGCAGTCGGATTGTGGCGGTGCGTATTTATTATCGTAAAAAGAGAACCCGATTTGATTTAATGCGTTAATACCCACAGGGATTGTAGTTAAACGGGCTTTGTCGACTAGTCTGGCGGCATTCTTGGAAAAGGGAAAGCCATTGCTTCACGCCATTGAACTAAGAGCCTGTTCAGCAAACCTTTATGGATGTTAGGAATGAATATCTCGATTCGTCCCCGGCCGTATATTAGTTTGTGTACACATGGTTTTACGTGTGCAGATTCCCGAGATTCGGTTGAATATATATATTTAAATATTACGACGAACTACAATCCATAAATAATGCACACAAAATTTATTAAACCCTTTCTCGATGTCATTTGGACATTAAGTTTGGATCGGATGGGATTTGGTGAATAAAGCGTTTACGGGACAATAACTTGTCATTCATCATTCGCAAAAAAAAATATAATGCCTTTAATGAACTCTATTCAATTATTCGAAACACAACCAGTTACAAAAATCCATGATGAGTCCAGATCGAATGATCAATTAAAGTATTCCGTTGAATGATGATGGGAAAATTGGTCTAGGACTTCGGGTGACGAATTTATTAGAGCCATTGATCGTGATTGTCGGCCAGAGTCTTTATTTTCGCAAGATAGATCTGCATCTTCGGCAAACTTCTAAGGTAATCGGCATAATTTCTGGTTTGGCAATCTCTCAAGAAAGTTTGAGATATGGTTGGCTTAAGGGGTGAACGAGGGTACGTTACCAAAAAATCGATCTGTCGTGGTTAATATTGAGATGATTGGACGTTGGGTTTTTCCGGATATAATAATATTGTAGGGTACTATCAGGTATACCTCACTGATTGGGTCTTGGATCGAGAGAGTGGGTTCATCACGGGTATGGCATGGATAGGGTGATTCTGTGGCTCGAATGGAATTATGAAGTTATTCTAGATTAAATTAAAATTTACCTAAAGCGTCTTCTGTGACAGTTGAAAATCGAGACTCTAAATCCTTGTCCGAGGTATTTGATAAATACATAATTGATACAAAATCGATATATGGTTTACTATGGGTGATAGACCTATTTCAGACTATGTAATTGAAAATTCTGATGGCAGGAAATGAATGTCATTTATAGGTCGTTACGATAGCGGATGTTTATCTTACCGGAAACGTCGACTGGTAAGATTATTTAGTTTCAACGGATGTCTCACGAAATTTGTCTTAGTCGAATGAACTTTTGGATTTTTCGTTGAACAGATTATCGAGTAAGTTCGGTAAATTAATTCTTCCTACTTTCGTGTTATGTGGTGGTTTTTCAGGGAGTCGAACTACGTTATTGTGTTATGGGACCTCATATCATTGGATGTGTCTTATCAATTGCTGATGGATTTGAGTAAATTTTCTTTAGGTAATTTATCGGGTAATTTTAATTCATTAGCTTCTGTACGTCAAAGGATTCAATCAAATTTTAAATTCTCGTTCGAGCTAGCTACCTGATTTGGTGGTATGATCGAAAATTGGTTCGACTTCTCGATGTTGATGTCAAACTGTCTTACCGATTGTCTGGATTTTATTTTCATATTTTATGTCATTTTTTAGCAGGCGAGGATTCATATGATTTTTCCTTTCGAATTTAATATATTAACGTGGCTTCTTCCTGATTCTTATGTGGATTTTAATAAAGATTTTTGGTGAGTTTCAAGGGCTTCTATGACTTGTATTTACATCTCGTTAGTCGATTTAATTCACTGATTCCTCACATTCAACCAACCGATTGATTTAATTGATAAGTAAACTTATTTTTAACATGATTTCTTTCAATCCGTAATTATTTTATTTATAATTATTGAGTTATTATACTTTCAAATCCTTGAATTATTCAATCAATAAATCGCTTTATTTTAAGCCATAGTCCCTTTAATTTCTAACCCATGAATTACATTAATTTAACTAATAAATTACTCAACTTTAAGATTGATAGTTACTCTTATTTGACGAATTATTCGATGAACTACTCATTTTTATCACTAATCAGTTAGTCTTAATCAGTACGCTAATGCAATTGAATCAATGAATTATTCGTTTAATGATGTTATTATCTTATATTTTAAAGACGAATTTGATTCAGTATACTCACGGTTACTTTACTTTAAATAGTAATTCCCTTTAGTTATATCAACGATTTCGATTTAATTTATCCCCGTACCCTTTCCCTTTAATAGACCTTAGGCGCGTCTTGTGTTTATATTATATTTATTGAGTGCCCACTGGACTACTCGGTGTGATGATTTTGAGCCGTGTGTAGTATGAGTTTAGGTCGATTTTATAGAAAGGAGAAACGAGGAAGCAGCCAGAGACTTCTTCCTTATTTCTCGTTTCATCTATAGGGATAGTATTGACGTTCCAACCCTGCGTTCCGCACGCCGGGTCTTCACGGGCACAGATCATTGGCGATATTCCACGCGCTTACATGAATCTGATTTGTGTGTAGATTTTAATTACTTGCGTTATGTATCGGCTGTGGGCCAGAAAAATTTCGACAGTTAATTTATGAAATATATATAAAACAGTTTATGTATAATAATATTTATTACTTATAAAACAAAAATAACATGTTACCATTCCAATCCATAAATTATCGCAAATTCACATATCATAACATAAACCAAAATACCTCTCTCCCCACGCCGACGCCGAGCAGAGCTCTACTGAGATGCAACGAGCGTGGCGTGGAAAGAGGGTTCCAATATAAATGTTTCTCACCTAAATAATAATTGAAAATAGCTTCAAATTCGATAATAGTTTCAAACGATTAAGACTTTCTAAAACGGTTAATAGTTTTAAACAAAACTTTTTCGGTTTTTCAAAAACGTTTTTCAAAATGGTTAAGTTAAATGTGAAAATGGATCAGTATATATACTTAATTTTCTCGTATGTGAAATTTGATGCAGTAAAACAAAATTCGACCTTGTTATTTTCTAGCAAATTCTATTATTTAGTTTTATTATTTCTTGATTTATTTTTATAATTTTTTTATTTATAATTTTTATTGAATTATTACTAATTCAAATTTTCCGATTTAAATTTCATTTTAATGAACTTTTATTAATTTTTCCAATTTTGTCGAATTTGTTGTGTTTTCTTGTTGTTTTTGTGTAGGTGTCGGGCGAATCTTGGTGCATTTTGTTAATATTTTAATTTATTTTTATGTTTATTAATTTATATTTAATTCTCTTATTTCTTATATTTTATAGGGTTTAATTGGTGTTTCTAGGTTTATTTAAATTGCATGTTGTATTTGCGTGTGTGTTACTGATCCATTTAAACATTTGTCAAGGCCGTTTACGTTCTGGCCCAACATAACTCAACTCATCTAATAAAAAAAGGGGGGTATAACTGAGACATCATTACTCAACTCACTTAATAGTATACGGGGGGGTCTTATGAGTAGATTACTTACTCAGTAAAATTATATGTAAGTTACATAGAGTATTACTCAACTCACTTATAGAAAGAATGAAGCCTGTGTGTCTGAGTTAGACTAAGACTGTGTGCGTGTATGTGTGTATGTGTCATTTCATTGGTTAGTGTCAATGACTGTGTGCAGACATGCATGTATTGGGGTAGAAAATGTCTAGACATTATACATTCAAAATTTGAATTTAAAAAATAACGATTAATTTATTGAACAAACAATACAGTAAGTAATAGACATTAATTAACATTAATAACGTTATCAAAATAATCATCTGGTAATGATAAATGTGGCCAACCATCCTCATCTAGATCAACGCGACGATTATGCGTATCGATATCTAAGCCGCCTCCGGTATTTGTGCTGGTGCTGGTGATGTCGTCGGCTGCTGTTGTTGAGGTGGCAATGTTAATATCAACTGACTCAGCATTCGGATGCCATGGCGGCATTTCGGTATCCTCAATACAGTCCTCATGTAGGGTAGCTCCTGATGTTGGTGGCGATCTAAGTCCGCAATGATCATCACCGGAATTTGAATCTGTCGGTAAGTTCATTTCTTTAATTTCATAGACTGGAGGATTTACCAGTATTTCTTCTAAAGCAGATCTATGATTAACAGGAGCTACATCAATGTGAAGTCTTTTAGGTGCACTCGGTGAATTATCAGCATCATCATCATCATCCATTGGTAATGGTGGTGGTGGTGGTGTATGTGGACATCTACATGCTAAACGACTACGATTTACAAGAGCTGTTCCTCGTAACATCTCTGGTGATGCAGGTGTTGATACTGCTAAAGTTGATTGAGAACTGATATTTATTAGTTCGTCATAGAGTTTTTTAGTGCCGAAATCATGAATAACTATACGTCTTTCAATAGCAGCTTGAGTTGCGGGAAGACATTCTTGTGGCCAAAACAATGACATATCATTTACACAGATAATTCGAGGCATATCTGCAGGTAAAGTACCAACACCATATTTCACATTCACTGACCTAAAAATTATTATATTATTATATTATTATATTATTATATTATTATTACCTATCAAATGCAACATTGCAAATATGCAATAGATTCGTAGGTAGCTATGATTTGAAAGTCATGTCATCTATGACTAGTCCGTCTGTCGATGAGGATATCTTTCCGAAATCTTGTCGATCAGAACACAAGATGGCTCATTTAAAATGTTCTAACGCAAAATTAGTCTTCCAATGCCCGTACTACCGACAAACACATGGGTCTTGCCATCTCGTACATTGACAAACGGATCATTGAATTTCGAATATTTACAAGTCATATTTTTTCTCGATTCTCGAACTAAACACGACTCGATTTTCTGTCGCTGCAATACATAAGTTTGAGGATCTTTCTCTTTCAAATACTCCATCCCATCATCTGGATTATCAAAGGCTAACAATTGTCGATAGATACCCTTTGATTGAGGTAGAGTTTTCGGAGGAGTCCCAATACTGAGAACAAGTCCATCGATACTGACTTGGGTTTATATACATGTGTCGGTATCTCTAAGGTTACTTGTATTGATTGATATGTTTGTACATTTTGGTGATGAGATTTTTTTTCATTTTACCTGAGAATCGTCTGAATAGGTTTTTGATGCGACTATGCCAGAAACGTTTTGATAGTGGTCGTTTGAATGATGAATGAATAGAAGATAATTCTCTTTTGAGATCTTTATTTGTGGGTAATAGGGCTTTATCTCTTGTCGGTTTTGGACGATCAATGTATGGCTGTAGAGGACTTACTGCTTCTTTCATTTGTTGTTCTAATTTGAGCTTTTTTTTCTTTTCATAAGGTACGGAGTCTTCGGGTATATTTTTGGCGAAATTATTTTCCCGATCATCTGATTGTGCTTTGAATCTGTCGTAGTGAAACTTTTCATTAGTTTTATGAAATGGATTTTCAGGTCTTTTTATCCACCAATTTTGCATATCACCTCTAACTCTTTGACCACCAGGCACATAATTATGTACCCATGATGCTGGTACTCTGAATTTATCTTTATAATGAAAATAATTTCCGTCATGTATCCATCCGGGTGTATTTTCGAGTGTGGTGTCGTCATATTGTCCCAATTCGCCGGTGCCTTTTTTGAGTTGATTCATTCGATAGAGAACTGCATAACACCAGGCTCGATAAATGTCTGGACGATAACCGCCCCAGTTTTCTCCGTCTTTAGGATAACTGGGTCCCCAGTATATTTTCTTGTTGTTGTCGTTTTTATCTTCAATCATTGCCCATGCTGGCGGTGGACCGACTCTATATACGACTTGTTTGTATTTCTTCCAATCAGCGCCATTTATACTTCAATAGAAGTTATGTTCGGATTGTTTATGGTATTTGTATAGTTCTACGTATTTGGAATAATTAGTATCGAGATATTGATGATTTCCATCCGTAGATCTTTGTGAAATCCATTTTATGGTTTTATAATCCCATATTTGATGTTCATCACCGATTCCATTCAGCTATTTTTTATGGGATCTCTGGCTTTGATGGTACGATAGTCGAAATTCATTACCGGTGTATACCATCTGTCGTTATCGGAATATTTGGAATGAAGCATTCTAATTTTGATAAATCAGTTTGGCCTTTCCTGGTTCAATCCAGGTGGGCTTGGTCTGTTGAATCTCCTGGTTGAGTTGTGCCAGTTGCTGTTGTAGGTTTTTGTTGGCCGTGCGGGCTTTGTGGAGCTTCTGTTGTAAAATCTGAACCGAGTTCATGTCTAAATGAAAATTATACTATTTACTCCCATTATCTATCATCAGATGTTATTTATTCGTCGCACCTCAATCCGTATACTAATAAACATCGGCTGGGGAATCTATTTCACTAATTCATTTTCGCTAAAAGGTATTCTATTTTGAAAAAAAAATATTGACGGAATCCATCTAGAAACACCATTTTAAGAACTACCATTGAATATTTTAAGAATGATACAAAATTTATCAAAGTCAGCGCCGGTTGAATCTAGGACCACTTTTATCGTATCTTCGGCTTGGGTGGTTACGAACGTAAGAGTGGTCGTGACGATCGTCCGGATCTCTTTCCGCGTCTTGCAGTTCGCGAGGAAGAATTCTCCGTGGAATCACTGCGTTCATTGTTCCAGTCTGGCCACGAAGTCGCGGATCGTCCAGCTCATATGAGACGTTGTAACTGGGAGCATACACATCTGTACTGGGTATTTTTCCCTCCGCAAAATCTGCGTTCACGTGCGCTAAGTATCGTCTGGCCTTGTCTATCTGACGATTTGTTTCTTTTTGATGCTCCTCAAGGCGAGCTAATAGGAATTCTGCCTGGCCACGGATCTCCCGTGCCGGGTTCCAGCCAGGTTCTCGCTTTATGGCCACATAAGGGAGTTCAAAGTCTTCCGAACTCCCTTGATTTCCGGATCTCGTCTCTCGAACGGGGGATATCGAAAATCCCGCGTCCAACATCGCTTGTCTACACCTGGCCGCTGATTGTGCAGGGAAACGTGCGATGACCCGGGACGCATCAATCCATATGTTTTCTAAATTATAATATCTCAATCATTCTTTAAAACCGTTCTGATCTTTGTTCTCAAGTGGTTGCTGAGGAGATCCTTTGTATTAGGTTTTGCGTGCGGAGGGGCTAAGGGGTCGGGTGGCGTATGATTTACGAAGTATATGAGATTTCGACGCGTTTCCTGATTCCTATTCACCACCAGTTGCTCGTCCTCATCTATCTAAGTTTAAAGTGACCTTGTTTATAACACCTTTAACCTGAACCTCAAAAATCCCTTTGCAATTCAGAAATACCAAGAGCCTCCCGTACAAACTTAAAGTTGTGGTAGGTACAAATTTAAGTCTCAAAACTATTGGTCATTAGGTATTAGTATTTGGAAGACTTAGTTGATTATTTGTTGATTATATTTATTATGTTTAAATTTATATTCCCTTTCTATATTGATTGTGGAATTAAATCATGAAATAATTTATTAATATTTTATATACACACACCATATAAAACTAATTAAAATAATCACGTACAATAAAACAACTGTTCAAAAATTGAATCATCATAATAACAAAATTGTTCAGTTTGTTTAGGGATTGGTTTGGGGGTTTGATTTTTGGATTAGGATTCGGTTTTAATGTATTTGGTATTAGAAAACCATTGTTGTTAATAAATATGGCTTGATAACAATTCCACCTGGTGCATATGAATTAGAGGTTTTATTTAAATTAATAATTGAATTGATTAAAAAGAGATATGGTGAAAAAAATATTGTTACTTTTTCATTAAATATTTCAACAACAAAAATAAGCATGTTGATTAAAAAAGGATACAGTGTTTCATTTCTAGATAAAACCTTCGGTAATTTTTTAGGATTCACTGGTAAAATTTATGAAAATGATACAAATGATGAATTATTTATTGCTGAAAAGATTGTAGATATTTCAAATATAACCCTTATAAGTTTATTATGTGATTTGATTGAAGGAACATCACAATGAAAGAAGAAAAAATTTTATATATAGTTTTCCATATGGAACTGTTCCTCGTGGATATAGAATTGTACAATAAATATCAACACCAAGATATTTTCTATTGATCAGAAAAACTATTTCAAGTATAAATTTGAAATTGTTGATCAAAATGATAATTTAATAAATTTTAATAATGAAAATAATTTTTTTGTTTACATCTCCGTCAGGTTTGAGTGCAATCTTTAATGTTTTAAAAATGACATGTGTTGAATTGAATAAATTTCTAGATAAATATGGTCGGGATACTACAACTAATTTTTATCTACGTGATATTTTAAAAGATTTAAATCTTAAATGTAAAATAATTATGAGAGATGAAATTAAAAATTATTTAAATTGTGATATTATTTTTAATCTTCAAACAGCAGAAGAACATGGATCTCATTGGGTTCTTTGTTCTAAAAAATATAAAATTTATTTTCATTCATATGGAATTATTCCAATCCAACACTAGCATTAAATACTAACGCAATTTTGGAACAAGTTGAAAGTAAATTTGTAAATGAAAATGGTGATAGGATGAGAAGAGAATTAAACATGAATTATAATTCAATCTTCCAACTCAAAAAACTGAAAAGGATGCAGTCAATAAAAAATTTGTAAAGAAATTGAATCAAGAATCGAATACAAAACAAATTGTTCAAATTAATGAAATTGGTAAACCTTTAGATGAAGAAATTAAAAGATATATTAAAATTTTAGAAACAGGATATAATAAACAAATTAATGAAATAAATACAAATATTAGTGGAATAAATTTGAATTAAGTTAAATGAGTAACCAATCATTCAAGATGAATAACCGATTGAAGGTAATTGATACTCTCAAGAACGAATTAAGTCATTATAAAATCGAATCTTCACAACTCTTGAATGATTTCGAAACATTCAAAAAAGATGTTGCTAAAAATATACAAACATCAAACCTCAAGGATATAAAATATAATAACAAAGCGTTTGATTATTATGCTATTGAAGGACAATCATCCATGATTTCTTTTATAATAAAAATAATCCAATTAAATTTTTTGGTGATTAGGATCATACTTTTAATTTATTCCGCCACCACCATGATTTCTTTATTATGTTTGTTTCTAATAAAATTAGAATAATGGGTTCAAAAGGAATATTTATTAGAGCTATAATTGGAAACAAACGAAAAACTTTACATGTTAGAAATAATTCATTTTCAGTCTCTTAACCAATGTCAATATTAACTTTTGGCGGGAGTGGAATAATTCTAGATCTTTTAATAAATCAAGGTTATAGGGAATTTGAAAAATAGAATTTATATATAGAAAATTAGCAAGTATGAATAATGTAAAATTAGATGATTTATTTTCAACCACAGGATCAAATCCAATATTTTCTGGTAAGAAATTTAAAGATTTTATATATAAAAATATAGAAGCCGTAAAAATAGACAATTAAAAATGGAGCGCAGTCGACTGCCTTCGGAAAAAAGCTAGATTAATGAAGAAATAATTTATCCAACTTTTCAAGAAAGAAAGATTTATCCATCTTTGAATGAAAAAAATGATTTTAATTATATAGAAAATCTTCCAATTGAAAAAATAAAAGCTCCTATGAATAAAGATTCTACGAATAATCCTTTGATTAATAAAATAAACGAATTCCTATTAGAAAAAAAAGTTAGATGAAAGATTAATACATTATAAAAAAATAAAATCTCGATGGACTACAGCTGATACAGGAATTAAAATTGCTTGTCTTTCAATAACTGGAATCTTGACAATTTCAACCAGCATATTTTCTGGTATAAGTTTAATCGGTGTAGCTCCTTTTGTTTCAATTATAATGTCTTCAATATTTGGAGGATCAAATGCTTTGCTACTTTTTTATGTGAAGGAATTTCAATCGGGTTTAACTTCAAAAAAGAAAAAAGATTTTTCGTGGAGTATGCGAAGAATTAAATCACGGAATAAATAAGTTATATTTATATCAAATTAAAGCTTTGGAAGATGGAATATTATCACCTACTGAAATAGAGGAAAGTAATAAAATCTTAGATGAAATAAATGAAAATCTTAATAAAATTAAATATTTTCAAGAAATAAAAATCTAAATTAAAAAAGAAATGACTAAAAAATTAAAACAAGAATATAAAATGAAGATTAAGAATTTATAATTTAAGAATTTGTAATTCAAAAATTTGTAATCTTGATATTTTTGATCTTCATTTTATTTTAATTCTTTCAGGTTTCTTATTCTTTAATAATATAACAAGATAAAAAAATAAATTTTTAAAAATTTATTTTATTCATGATGTATGTTTTTTTAAAATATCTAAATGAAACAAACTCCCGGCATTTCCCACATTGGATTTTTATATTTTCTAAAATTGAATTTTTATATTTTCTAAATTGAAATTATTAAATTTTCTAAATCTAAATCTGTATATTCTTTACTCTTTTCATCAATTCGAGATATTATTTCTATTAAATGATTTCCATATGGAAGTGTTGTAATTCCATCATCTTGAATCACTCTTTTGTCATCATAATTATTTAAAGATATTTTATTTTGTTCAACTAAATAAATGTCATGTTATATACTTCTAATAGAATGAACAATTTCAAATCTTGTCTTGTCTTTTTCTACACAATCTTTATACATGGCATGAGTCATTAATTTAGTCATACACTTTTGAATTCCTTTATTTTATGTATTATCACCACATGGTTTTTGATTGAATAAAGAATATTGTTTTACTCGAATAAATATTGCTTCATTTATTATATTGTTTGGTCTTTCATCTTTGTAAGAAAATATTTTTCCAGAATCATTAAAATATTGATTTAAAATAGGATTATCTTTTATTTCTTTGTCTACATCATGAGATTGAAACATAAAAAAAGAATCTGTATCCATTTGATGTAAAGAAATTCTATCCATAAAATATGGTTGTAATACATCATAATAAGCTTCGTATATTTGCAATTTGGACAATTTCAAAATGGTAAAACCCAAATATATTGGTTTGCTGTATACTTTTTCATAATTTCCAATTTCAACATCTGTAAGGTTTTCTGAAAATACTTGTTCATCTTTAAATGTTGGTTTTGAAACTATTTTTAAATAAGAATTAACATCATGTTTTGTAAATAATTTTATTGTTCTATACCAAAAACTGCAGTATTCAAAAGTTTATAAATTGTATCAAGAAAAATTTGTTTGTTCTTTTTTGTAATATTTCCATTAATATATGGTTCTATCCAAGGTTTTTATTTGAAAGAAATAATATTGTGAATTCTTTTTATTTTCATTCCATGTCGAATATAAAATTGTAACATTCTATAATGAACCATGTAATATTTTTTATCATGTTAGTCACATTAATTTTTCACTTGAATCATCTTGTTGTTGGTTTCTTGTCTTTTGCCATGGTGACAATTCTTTATATTTTACAATTCTTCTATGTTGTGCAAATGGAAAATATTTTGTCTTTTCATGAATTTCGTTGGGATATTTGAAATCTACTTCTACAAAATATCCAATCTTTGAATCTTTTGGAGTTGATAATATTTTCTCCAAAAGTTCATGAGTTGGAGTTTCTTATTTGAAATTTTTAAATGGTAAATATTGGGTCATTATTCCTAAATATAATGCAGTTGCATCAAAATATTTTACTTGAGTTGGATTGTTTAATTTTTCAAGTACATCTGACAATTCATCATTTTGAATTTGTACAAATGGTTCATTACTATCTGGATCTTGAAAATTGAAAAATTGTTGAATATTATTACTTCTTATTTTTCTACATCCCATGTTTGAAGAAATACCACCTCGAATGTTTTTCTTTATTAACAGAAACATCAGCTTTTAATCTCTGATATATTGTTTTAGCTACCTCATCTATTTGCTTCTTTGGATTGGATCTTAAGAGCTTTTTATATCTCGCAATTAGATATGCCATTGCCGTAATTACTTTGTCTTTTTTTATGCCAGTTGTGAAGAGTATCTTTAGAACAACTTCTTCATTCACATCTTCTGCACTCAGTTCTTTAACCTCTTTCTCCGTCAATTTGGACCATATTTTCAATTAACGTTGATGGTTTTGTCTCCGGGTATCGTTTAAAGTTCATTGCTTTTAGTAATTCAATTATCATAATTAAGTCGTTTTATCGTCTACTACTTTTGGATTTTCATGTCTCTTTTTATTAGCTATTTCTCTCAAACGCTCTGCAGTTTTTCGATCGTGTGATTTCTCTGCTATTTCTGACTTACGAGGTCGTCCTCTGCCTCACTTCATTGTTTTTGCGTCTTGCATTGTTGCTTGCTTGGAGATCTTTTCTATTGTATTTTGCAGATTACTATATTTGTTATCTAATGGTTGAAAGATTATCTCTTTTTCAAGTGGTGACTTTGCACTTCCTTCGGATGGTTGATCCCACATTTTAAATAGCATATCATAATCGTTTTCTTCATTTAGTTCAACAGAAAGTGTTGCTAATCTTGAGCTTGTTTCTATCTATTACTGCAGATATCGTCTTGTATTTATTCCATAGTCACCATCTTTCAACTCAATATCATTAAAATATAATTTCACTTCATCATTTGGCCCTATCTTTTGAGGCCATTCATCTCTTGCTATTTGTCGTATTTTGTTTACCATTGTACATACATGGGCCTCTGTTTTAGATAATACAATTTGAAGAAAATACTCATCTTTAGTATCCAATGTTATTTTTAAGGGTTCATAGAATTTCAGACTTTTTCTCACAAATTCTCCATTGCATTTAATAATCGCTTTTAACTCTATTTCTAATTCAAATACCCGTGTTTCTTTTTGTCTCTGCCATTAATGGGATTAAACTGGTTAAATATTCTGTGTCAATTCTACTCACTTGAACTTTGTTTATTACTCTGAATGTTTCATTGTCTTCATAAGACCGTTTTTTCAAAACCTCTTTTAATTCCTCTTTCATTTTCGTTTGTCTATCTCTTTCTGTCATCATTTTCCCTGATCTCCTTCAACTCTTCATTATCAATATCAACTTTATTTGCAAAACACTCGTATTCATTAAGTAATTCCTACAACTTTCTCTCCATAAGTCGGCCATATTGAGTTTTAAACTCTTTTAGCTCTTCTCTCAAAGTATTTATTTCGTTGTTCGTAGTTGTGAATTCCACGCGATTTATTTACTTTACATCGGGCTCATTTTTGAATTTTACTGTGTTTGGTGATTCACCTCGCTGGTTAGTACATACTCTTGCTAAATGACCACATTTCTGGCAATTGTAACATTTGATTTGTCCATTGAAATTCACTATGTCTCTTCCATCCTTATTATAAGGGCTTGCTCGCTTCTCTCGAAATTGATTTTGTCTATATGGACTCGATTTTCTACCTCTTGAGCTATTTTTGTTACCTCTATTACCATATTGGCGGTATTCGGAACGATTATCTCTATTATTTCTAAAATAATTGTCTCTACTATTCTTGTTATAATCAGAACGATTATCTCTAAAAATATTTCTGTTATAGTCAGAACGACTGTCTCTATTACCGTCTCTAAACCGACTTTGATTTTGTTTTTTAAAATTCAGTGCGTCGAATCTTTTCCTTTTTTCAGGTGATTGACTTCTGCTCGAATTCGGACTATTTTTTCGTCTGTTTTTTACAAAATTTAGATATAATTGTTTCATTTATTCCCATGGAACATCATCATTGTTTTCATACTCAAGTTTTGCCATCGTTGACCTTTGAATCTCAGCTGCATCTATGGATGCATTGAATCTATTTCTTTGTATTGCCTCTATTCTTTTTGCTTTATGAACTAATTCATTCAAGTTTCCATACTCGACTATTATTAGTGCTTTATTTAAATATTTCTGGATTCCGTTCCAGAACAGATCTTCAATCAATTTCGGAGTGTACTCTCCAGCACCAAATGCCGTTTTTGCTAATTCTGTTATTGTATAAACATATTCCCCAACTCACTCTCTGGATCCTTGATATCGATTTCTAAACTTTTGCACATTTATTTTTTGTAAATCACTATCAATTACTATTTATGCTCTCAAAGTTTCAACAAGCTGATCAAGATTGTTTCCTATACACTCTAAATTTTTATATGCCTGTAGCGCATATCCTTTCAAATACAATGGAATTCTTATTTTTAATTCATCAGGTGTCCAACCACAAGCCTCTGCATACTGAGCAATCTCAGTGAAAAAATTGTCGAACTTTTCGGGTTCTCCTCTATAAGGTTCAATCGGTAAAATTTTAATAAAATTATTATTCCTTTGATTATTATTCATCCTATATATGATCCTATTTCATAAATTATAGATTATTTCAGGTGGATTATTTATTTTGGATTATTATTTTAAATTATAAAGAATTTTTTATTTTTGTTTTTTAAATGGTCAATAATATTATTATTATAAAAAAATAAAAATTCATGATTATTAAATTTTATTATCATAAAAATAACCAAAGAAAATGACACAAATCCTTACTTCAAGAAGATTTGTAAAATTTATAATAATAGTTGGAAATTGTAAAATAGCATGAATTTTTCGCTATTTTGAAGGGTTTTTATTGATTTTAATTGTTTTAAAATATTTTTTCTTATTTTCCCCTCATTTTTTCTTATTTTTTTGCTCCTGTACCTCCACATCCTCCTGTAGCGGTGGTAATGCTATTATCAGTTGACTCAGCATTTTGATGCCATGGCGGCATTTCGGTATCCTCAGTGAGGTCCTCATATATGGTAGATTGCGGTACTGTTGTGGGTCGATGTCCGCTATGATCATTACAGGTATTTGAATCTGTCGGTAGGATCATTTCTTTAATTTCATACACTGGAGGAGTTACCAGTATATCTTCAATTCTAGATACATGATTAACCGGAGCAACATCGATATGAAGTCTCTTAGGTGGAGTTGAAGACTCGTCATCATCATCTTCATCCATAGCCGATAATGGTCGTCTACAAGCTAAACGAGGTGTTGGTATAACAGCTGGTGGGGGTGGTCGTGTCGATACTAAAGTACTTTGCGAACTAATACGTATATCTTCATCAAATAATTTCTTGTTTCCAAAATCATGAATGACTATACGTCGTTCAATAGCCGCTTGAGTAGCTGGTAGACAATCTTGTGGCCAAAATAGAGATATGTCATTGACACATATTATTCGAGGCATTCCAGCTGGCAAAGTACTCACTCCGTATTTAACATTAACAGATCTAAATATTATTATATTATTATATTATTACCTATCGAACTCTACATCCACAATATGTAATAAATTCGTCGGTAACCATGATTTAAAAGTCATGTCATCGATGTCAAGTCCATCAGTTGAAGCGCCAACTTTACCGAAATCTTGACGATCCGAACATAAAATTGCCTTTTTAAAATGTGCCAACGCATAATTGGTCTTTCCAATTCCCGTACTACCAACAAACACATGAGCCTTGCCGTCTCTAACATTGACTAATGGTACATTAAATTTCGAATATTTGCAGCTCATAGTCTTTCTCGATTCACGAATTAAACACGACTCGATTTTTTGTCGCTGCAATACATATGTCTGGGGATCTTTATCTTTCAAGTATTCCATCCCATCATCAGGGTTATCAAAAGCTAACAATTGTCTATACAAATCCTTTGATTGAGGCAATGTCTTCGGTGGAGTCCCGATACTGAGAATAATACCATCAGTAACGCGCGTTGTTTCTTTGCTACAGTAATCAAACTCCCGATCAACTTCAGCAGCAGGAACTCCCCACGAATATTGTTGAGAGCTCTAACTGACATATTATTGCCAGTATGTAGAAATACTTCACAGTGGTGATGACCCCGCTCTGACATCTCTTCCTGTTAATGCATAATACACTTAATTACTCATCTCACACAAAATTAATTGTATCTATACATTACCTGCAAATAAAAGAATTCACAACCAGTGTTAGAGAATTCAAGAATAGTTGCTCTCTTATCCATATAGGTCTGAAACGGAATACTAAATCGGAAATTGCGAAATCTTCCCAACTGTACAATCGGAAAAGAATGACGTTCAGAAATTTCTCCATAATTTGAGTTACTCATTTCTAAAATAATGAATTCTAGACAACTGAGTAATGTATATATAATATTTCAATCAATAATTTGAATTTTAAATTTAAATAATCAATTATATTATTACGTCATATTTATCATGGATACTACGCCGCAATTGTCTGGAATGCAAGAAGCTGCTATACAGAGAAATGCTTACCGTCAACCATTGTCGAAATATCAGCGATTTATTTATCGTGAAATTATGATCCACGGCTATCAACCGATCTACGATGATACTATATATTTCTATAAAGAATCCTATATGAAGGAGATTGATCAAAATCAACGTAAAAGGATACAAGTATGGAAGAATGCTAATTATCTATTACCCGAAGATATTAAAGATATGTCTGAAAAAGATAAACGATTCTGGTGTAGAGAAGCTGAAAAGGAAATCATGAAATTAGCTATACCATTCCTCATAGATCAAGTCTTATACGGAACATGCAAATGTCATCTCGGCAAACCGAAATCAGATCTCCTACCTCCTTTGATAATACCACCTCCAATGGTCACCAATACACCAGCATCGTCGCCTACAAAGAAGAAATCACGAAAACCAATTAAACATTTAATTATCCCGTAAATATTTGTTGTTTTATCGTATCAAATAAATGTTATTCTATGAACTTTTTTTAAAAATCTTTATTTTATTACGTCTATTTATTTTTATGTCGACTACTAATAATAAACCTGTAACCAGAAAAACAGACACTAAATTAGATCAGGATCAAATAGATAAAGCTTTAAAATTAATTTTTCCTACAAATAAAACAGTAGAAGATTATTTAGAGAAATTTGAACAAGTCGCCAATGAGATTTTCGAGAATACAGAATTTAATCTTCCTTTTGGTGTTTTATCTAGTAACGCAATCGATACCAGATATTCTAAGATCAGAATTATTCAAACTATTATGGAACTTAGGGGCGGAAAAATGAATACCATTTATCTTCAAGGTAATATATTATATATTAACTTATTTTATAGAAAAGGACCTTCAAACACCGGCAAAACTTTCTTCGTCCAATTGCTCACAATCGACATGAAAGTCGGATGTATTCACAATATGAACAATAAAAATACGTTCTGGACTCAGGATGTTGATGGCGAAGATGTTGTAGTAGCCGAAGAGTTGATGTTGAATATGGAGAATGTTGATTACTTCAAGTTGATGCTCGAAGGCTCAAACATGATTAGAATTGAAATTAAAAACAAGCCTGCGGTCAATTGGAAAAGAATACCAGTAATAGTTACAAGAAATCAGTGGATTTGGCAGTTTGTATCAAACCACCAAGAAGCCCTCCAAAACCGCATGCTTGTTATTAAGTTCAATCAGCCTATAGATTTTGGTGGATTGGCATTCCAGTATGACAATCAACAGGTTAAAGAAGCATTACGAAAATTAAAAAAGAAACTCTTTGTTAATAATTAAATATATATTTATTAAAACACATTACAACTTTTCAATTATTATTTAAAACATAGGATAGATAGTAGCAGCAAAGTCTGCATTTGTACTCAGCGTACGGCCCTTCTTTTTTTCAACCCTTGGATTGTCACTATCATATAACATAACAAAATTAATTGATAAGCAGGGAACTGGAAACGATCCAGATATACATCCAAAAGATCAAAGAGTGCAAGAAGTTCCTTTTGAAGAATTTTATTTTTTTGAAAAATTATTATCGAATCATACCTTAAATGAACCATAGTCCTGAACAGCAGTAACATTCTGCCTGCTGACAGGCTGGAAGTTACTATTAGTAGGTAGACTACTGAAAATTCCACGGATACACGAACGTTCAGGTCCCAGCGAACAGAACTGAAACGTAGTCCGATTGTCGGAAACTAGCTGGGGTCAACGACAAGTTCGTTCTCTCCAGTTAGCGCAATTTAAAATCACTATTTCAATATTGTGCAGTATAAGTGGAGTAAGGCTATTAAAAGTATATTTTTATGTAAAACCTACTGAGATTGACTGGGACAGGATAGGATTAAAATGAATTCAGATATACTAATGTATCTGGGCTTGCGGGGCTTTTCGAATATATCTGAGGCCAGAGTGATGACGGTTAGATTTACTTTTTTATGATTTTTTTCGGTTTAAATACTTAGGATTGATTAAGTACAACATACTACTTTGGAATGTTTTATGTATTTTCATTCGAATGATCCGGTTCATTTAATTAAGTTAAGACTGAAAAGGCGAGTACGATTTGCCCAGCGTTAATTTATATTTTGTCCAGATTTGGTCGAGTAAGACTGCATTGCGCGTGACATGGTAGTGTCAATCACGCGAGTTGAAATTAAGCAAAGTGAGCGCCGTGTAAGATAATTGGTAAAACAGTAAATGCGTAAGACCTTCTTTCGGTAGCTAGTGAGAAAGAGGATATGCTTAGAGGAATATCATTTCGTGAGATCACATCCTCAGGTACATCCGTCCACATCATACACTACCAACGACTAGTGCTGAGCAACTCACACTCACTGGTATGATGGTGAATCGTAATAGTCTTTGTTTGGCATCTAGGCATAAAGAACCCTAGACTCAAGTCAACTCCATTAAGAAAGACCTAGGTGCCACCAATTCATTATTTTCAAATTTTATTTTATTAAATGGAGAGGAATTTATTAATTACTTTTAGTTTTTCTTGTGATTCTAATAAAGTATTTTTTAATCATCGTCAAAATAATGTTCAAATTTATTTTTTCATCATAACTTATACTTATTATAAATCATTCTACAACATAATGTTCCCCAAATTCAGATCATTTATTTAAAAATCACTTTTATTAATTATACTCGATTTTAATTTAGTAGGTAGTTAGTGGCACACTGCTACCACACACCATTGCATAATATATAGGGGGGGGGTTTATTAAGAGATTATTTTCGGTGTGTATTGAATATACAATGATGTAATCAAGATAATTAATTTTTATGTGTGCACATTTTTTTTTGATAATTTCTTGTGTGTATTTTTTTCCAAATTTTTTGTGTGTATTTTTCGAAATTTTTCGAAATTTTTAAAGTTGATTTTTAAGTGGATTTATATGTGTGTTTTTATTAAAATTTTTATGTGTATATTTTATATGTGTATTAAAATTTTTTAGTAAAATTTCTAATTTAAATTTATTATCGAATTTATTTTCAATTTTTGAAATTTAAAATATAATTTTTTAAGTATTTCTAATTAAAATTTTTTTAGTAAAATTTCTAATTAAAATTTTTTCAGTTGAATTGTATATGATTTTATCAATGTAGTTTTTATATATGATTTTTAAAATATGATTTCTATATCTAAGTTTATTTTTTTTAAATTACATTTAAATTATATGATTTCTAAGTAGAATTTTCAGCATAATTTTATCAATGAATTTTTTATAAATGATTTTTTAAGATGAAGTTTTTAGTATAATTTTTAATATATATAATTTAAAATATAATTTTTCAAAGTAATAAATTTTTAACATTATTCTATATTGAAATTTTTTATACAAGATTTTAGCATGTTTGTTTTTATCGTGAAAAATATATGATTTTTTAAGACGAAATTTTTAGGATAATTTTTTATACATGATTTTTAAATACAATTTTAGGATAATTTTACAAAGAAATTTTTAGTATGTTGATAACGATCAAAGAAATTTAGTGTTAATAATAATAATAATAATAATAATAATAATAATAATTCAACCAATTAAAATCTTTATAAAAAACTATAAACACATAAAATAAACACGTAGAATGATCAAAATTTATTTACATCATCACAAATCTGCTTATAATAAGCTCTTCTTAGCTCAACCAACAATATATGTACAACTTCCTTCTTCTTGTAGTCCCTGCAGCATCTGCATCTAAATGGACAAGTCAACATTGAGGGATCTGCACAAACAATGCAGTCATCTAAACATTTCAAACCAGATCCTTGAACTGATTCGTAGTGCATCAGCACAATTTCTTCGATGTTGATTCCTGTCATTTGATAGATCCGTGTAGCCAAATATTCAGGAGAACAAAGTTGATTATACTTGACAAGTCTTAATGCTGGAAATAGTTCCGGTTCGTAAATCAGTGTTTTGGTTGACAATTCGTGCAAGTTGATTCTACAATTCATGTCAATATTCAAAGATAATGATTGTATTTGTAAATCTTGAATCTGATATTTGAGATCCCGTTCCTGTAATGGTCTCTTGCAACCTATTATTCTGCATTTTCCGTTCTTGAAGAATAAGATTGGATATTTTCCACTTCTATCCACTACATGTTGAGGTATTCTGGTTGGGAACTTCATTCCGACTACTTGTATACATATTAGGTAACCGATAACTACTAGTTATCAACTAGTTACTGAACAAATAAATATTTGGTTACTTACCAACAAAACTTTAAATAAAAGTAAATCAATAACATGAAATACAAGTAAAAATACAAATTTATTAACAACATTTTCTTCACTCTCTTTCACAACATTAATGTCTCTATATCTTTAAATCACTTGGTTGTTTAGTTACTGAGTAGTTAGCAAGACCTCTTTTCTGAATAAAATTTTGTATTTGATTATTGTATTTTATTGAAATTATTTTGTAAAAGTCAAACAGTTTTCAACTATTTTTAAAAATGTATTCAATTTTGAACAATTATTCTTCTATTAAATGTTATTTTTCATAAAAATATTCATTTAGATAGTATTTACCCTTTTAATAACAATATTCAACCGACTCAACCCCTTAAAAATATCAATAAACTTCTTCCTAGTCGATAATCTCTCCTTAAAATGCATGGTTATTGTCTATAAACCCAAAATGTTACCAATAACTAGTTACTGAACCAATAAATATTAATGATCGGTTACTGACCAACAAGTTTTGAAATAAAACACATAAAAGATTGAACAAAAGAAATACAAGTTGAAATTTTATTAACTTCTTCACTCTCTTTCACATCATTGATGTCTCGAAATTGGTAAATATTTTGGTTGCTTAGTTACCTTGTTGTTATCAAGCGATATTAAATCAAATTCATTGAAACAAAATCCATTGTTATATTTACTTGGTATCAACTTCTGAATACTGATAACCCATACACAGTGAATAATTCATTAATAACTGAACAACAATCACTATGTACTGTTTACAAATAACCGAGTACAGTACAACTCTCTATATACATACTAGGCATTGAATAATTTACTTATTCATTAAAATGTCATATTTAAATAATATTTACTCTTTGAACACCGATATTTAACCAACTTAACTCACTTAAAAATAAAATTTTCTCACAATCATTTCCTCTTAAAATACTTGGTTATTCTCACCCTCACAATATGTTATCAATAACTAGTTACTGAACAAATCAATATCAAAAGTTGTTTACTGACCAAGAAATCTTTAAATAAGAGCACATAAAAATTTGAACAATCAAAAGAAATACAATTTCAATTACAAATTTTATTAACTTCTCCACTCTTTTATCAATCATTGATGTCTCCAAATTGTTTGGTTGCTTAGTTACCTGATTGCTATCTAGGAACTATTAATCAATGAAGCCCAATCAAGTGTTGTATTTTCTCTGAATAAAAATTTATTGCTTTACAGTCTTGTATGTGATTTATTGAAATTATTTTGTAAAACTTAGTTAAAAAACTTTGAAATTTTTCTACTATTTTTGTAATATTTTTAATTGCGCACAACAATGAACAATTACTTAAAGTTATTTTCAAAAATAAATGTCAACCTTTTCATTTTATTTTCACACGTCCCTAAATAAATTAATTGCTAACTCATCAAATAATTACTTAAATTTATTTTTACATGTTTTCTGATCTTTTCACCCCCAACTCTTATTGTTTACTGAATGATAAATTAACTAGTAAGTACAATTAGGGGTTAATCTAATTGCAAGTGAAAAGAAACTTGATTAGAAAAATATTCTTAAATTAATTTCTCAAAACATATATTACTTTCATTGTACATGGAATAAATTTTCATATATTTTTTGAAAATGATTCAACTCTTAAAATTATTAACTCAGAGATGCTAAAGGTTTGAATAAAACTGATATAAAAAATAATAATATCTACCACATTACTAGACATTAAATGATTATCGACCAACCACTAAATAAGTTGAATTTCTAACAAAGCTTAAAAAACTACATTGAACAGGTACTTATAGATACCGATAAAATCTACTAAAAATCCAAATATGTGGTGGGTTACTGGGTTTTGACGTTTTAAAACTATATGGTTGTTACCCAGACGACCCCATACAAATATTCTTTTGCTTACCACTCGGCACCCGTTGCTAAGCAACGTTGGAACTGTGTTCGAGTGGGTAGATCGTCAGCAAAAAGTGAGCGCTATTGCTAAAGCTGTAATTGACTGAACGATCTCTGGGTCCAACGAGCTGTCGATAGAAGACCTATGCTCGCTTTTGATTATTTGGTCCCCTTATGTCTACGTCCTTATCGTTTAGTTAGCTATCTTGACAACATTAGTTTGGCAACAAAATGGGTGGTACTTCTTATTTAAACCCTTTTACACTGTCGTTTCAAACCACTAAGATGGGATAAACATAACAAGCTATATACAGAAACTACAATATATAGAAACTACAATCTTTATCACGCTTTATTTGTTGATTAAATACATGAACTATAAAAATCCAGGCTTATCTGAAATTCGACCGGCTCGACGCTTAGCCCGCTCCTTACGTCAAGGTCGACGAATGGTTGTTGATGGAGTGACTGGAGTAGTGGTCGTGATAGTAGTTGACGTTAAAGTTGTGGATGGGGCAACATTCGCTTCGCGATAGGCCAATTGAGCAGGGGCGAAGACTAGGGGGTAGGTCACCGCTGCCCCTTCTTGACAGGCGGACAACGCTACCTCTAGACCCTGATTTGAGTCTTTAGGCCTTGGACCAATTGCTTTTCTTCCGCCCATCCCTTTTGGGCCGCGGCCAGTTTTTTTTTTGGGCCGCGGTTTGACTCTCTTTGGCTCTATCCACGTCGCCTTAATTTGTTGAGTTTCCCGGACTAATTGGACGAGTTGGTCGTGGAGTTTTTTGTTGGCCTGTCTCGCATGAGCTAATTCGGCTTGTAGTAATTTCACGGGGTTCATTTCTAGAATAATAAGGGTTCTGTGATGATTTCTATGGTAACAAGTGTGATTAATATTAAACATAGTTACGAAACGAATTTAAATAAACAAAAGAAAATTTTTAAAGCTAGATTTCTAATAGTTTATTAAATAACAGAACGTCCCAATCATTAAGGGTCACGGTTTTGGGTGATTATTCGTCTTCGAGGAATCGCTTGATCCCTTCTTCCGGGGAGTAACCAGGAATCACAAACACTGGCCTCTTGGTATTTCGGGTCGGTCTCGGGGAAGGTGGATAGTTGCTTGCTAGATGCCCCGCCGCTAGGTCGTCTTGGACGTTGGCCAAGTATCTCGCGGCCCGCTCTACAGCAGCCTCGACGTGACGCTGGTGGTGCAGGAGACCTTCCAGGAGTTCTTAGGCCTGCTTTAGTATATCTTGGGATGGATTTGGTTCGCTGGACGTTTTTCTGAACTGTCGCATAAAGTCTTCTGGGGAAATGTCTTCTTTCCGGTCGTCTTCTGGCATGTCAGGGCATCGCTCTCGATACACTCGGTTCCATGCCTGTCGCCATTGCTCCACTGTATGAGTAGGGATCTCAACAATAGCTCCAGATTGTCTCGTCAGAGGGGCTTCTGCGACATCCAGAGAATGGGGTTTTCGATCTTCGCCTGAGTCATTTAGTGAATTCATGATTTTTCGCTAGTTGAAAATGATGTGTTTTCTACTACCGTCGGTGGATATATTGGTGAGTGTGCGTATGGTGTGCCGGATGATCGAATTAGATAGACAGGAAATGAATGTCAATTGCAACGCGACCACAACGAGGTGGATGTTTACATCGACGGAAATGTCGGCGAGTTTTCGTTGAGGTAATATTGTTTATTTCGTAGCTTGTAAGTTTACGAAATTCAGTTTAGGCGAGTTGGACTTTAGGATTGCGAGTTTGTAAATTATTGGGTAAGTTTTATTAGTTAGCTTCTACTATAATGAGTTTCTTATTTAGCGTGTAATGCGGGTGAATTCAGGGAATCAGATCACTCTGTTATTTCGCGGAGTTTCATGTAACTGCATTTTGGATTTTTCTTCTCGCTATTGATCGCCCAGTTGCTTTATTGGAAAGTTTTTTGTCGATTCATTAACTCTCTCTGGTCATTTGGTAATTTATAGTATATATTTAATTAATTAATTTCGGTGTAAATTTCAGGGGATTTTCCTCGTTAGTAGCGTTCGCAGAAGTTGTGTGTCGGATCTACCTATCTTCTTTGGATATCCATACCTGGTGTTGCGACTTACTCAGATTTGATTCTATCAATCATTGTCTAATAAAATCGAACTACTCTGCTTGCCATCTGGATTGTATCTTTCTCATCCCGGTGTGGTTGAACTAGAGTTTTAATCGTCATTTTATGCCTAATTTTAGTAAGTGGGTGTTTTCATTTTAATAAAATAAAGTTTATATGGCCTTAATTTTGTTTTCAAGATATTTAATAGTAAAGTAACTTTTTACAATGTTTATGATGATTATGGTAAAAGATTTTTATTGGCGCTTAACAGATTACGATGATTACTTCAGGGATTTTTTATATAAAACCAATTATTCGGGTGATATGCTCGCTTAATAGTTAGAATTAGTCCTATAAACCGTACTATAGTGGATTTATTTTAAATGATTTCATTCATTACACGGTAATCAACAAAACGCGTCTATGCTTTAACTCAGAACCTGATTAAATTCTCTATTTTACTAGAAATTTGAGTTGATTTGTTTAAATTAAAAAATTTAATTCAAAATTAAGTTAATTCGTTAGTAATTTCATTTTCATAGCAGCGATTTCATATTGATTTATTCCCCGTAACCTTTCCCTTAAACGCACTTTATGTTCATATTATATTTAATGAGTGCCCACTGGACTACTCGGTGTGATGATTTTGAGCCGTGTGTAAAAATAATTTAGGTCGATTTTACAGAAATGAGAAACGAGGAAGCAGCCAAAAGACTTCTTCCTTATTTCTCGTTTCTTCTCTACGGGATAATATTGACGTTCCAATCCCTGCGTTCCGCACGCCGGATCTTCACGGGCACAGATCATTGGCGATATTCCACGCACTTACACGAATTTGAATTGTATGTTGATTTTACTAACTTGCGATGTGTCTTGGCTGTGGGCCGGAAAAATCTCGACAGTTTAATTTATTTTATTAAATATATAAAACAATTTATGAATATTATAAATATTTATTAATTCATATAACAAGTAAAACATAAAATTACCATACAATCCATTCCATAAATAAAATTTTCATAATAAAATAAATACCTCTCTCCCCACGCCGACGTCCAAGCAGAGCTCTACCGAGGTTGCGAGGAGGTGACGTGGAGAGAGAGTTCCAAATAGAACTACTTCTCACCTAAAATTAATTTGACGTAGATTTTTAAAATTCGCAAAAATTTTGGTTCAAAAAATGGTTAAGTTTCATGTGAAAATGAATCATTATTTATACCTATTTTCTGTCCCTAACCTCGCGTGTTAAATTTAATGTAGTAAAACAAAATTCGACCTTGTTATTTTCTAGTGTATTCTAATCTTTAATTTTATTATTTTTTAATTTATTTTTATAATTTTTTATTTAGAATTTTTTATTGAATTATTTCTAATTCAAATTTTTGATTTAAGTTTCATTTTCATGAACTTTTATTGATTTATTACTTTTTGGTCGAATTTGTTGGGTTTTCATGTTATATTTGTATTTGTATCATGCAGATCTTGTTGCATTTTGTTATTATTTTTATTTTATTTTTATGTTTATTATTTTATATTTAATTCTCTTTTTTCTCATATTTGGTAGGGTTTAATTGATGTTTTAATAGGTTTTATTTTAAATTTGCTTGTTATGTTTGCATGTGTGTTACCGATCCATTTAAACATTTTCCAAGGCCGTTTGTGTTCTGTCCCAACATATGTATGTTTAATTATTGTAAAATACTTGTTTTTGTAAAAATAAGACTTATACTTAAATTATGATTATCATGTGATTAGAATTTGATTAAAGTTGTGAGACATATTTTAAGTTGTTAAATTTTAAATAAAACTGCTTAATTTGTAAATAATGTTAGTACTTTGAAGAAATTTTAAAATAAGACCTTCAGGAAATTGGTAAGAAAATAGTAGTTATTAGTAATACTTATTAAAATTACTAAAGTTTTATAATTTTTGACAAGTCTTGATATTTCTTTAATAAAATTTGTTAGTACTTTGAATAAAATATTTAAAAAAAAGTTTCAACACAGTAGCAAATTGTAAAGAAAATAGTACTTATCAATTAATTAAATAACCTGAGTTGTAAAATAATTGAAAAAAATTTGTTAGATTTTTAAAAATTTTTCAGTATAATTTTTCAATTGCCTACAATTATGGAATTTTACGATATGGAATGAAGAATTTATATGGAGAATCTGTAAATTTATATGAAGAATATACATTTATGCCTCGAAACTTTTATCGAATTTAGATAGTAACATTTAAATATTTTTTTTATTTTATTTTGTGGCCCACAGCCAAAACAAACTGCAAGTAATTAAAATCACACATAATCTATCGAACCATGTAAGTGCGTGGAATACCGCCAATGATTCGTGCCCGTGAAGGCTCCGGCGTGCGGAACGCAGGAGCTGGAACGTCAATATTATCCGTACATAGGGGAAAATGGAGGGTAAATGAGTAGACCGTTGGCTGCTCCTTCATCATCCGTTTCCTAAAAAATTGACATAAAATTTTTAACAACAATCGGCTCAAAATATCTAACACCGAGTAGTCCAGTGGGCACTCATTAAATATAATATGAACATACATAGATCTTAAGGACAAAGAGAGGGAATGGGTAGTGGGGGAAAATTGCGAAATCGTTGCAACAGTTAAAATGAATAGCCATCGGAAAAAGATTGATCCGAACGAATAAAATCATGGAAAATAATATTTTTAAATAATTTATAAGAATTAAATAAATTATGTTGAATTGAGACGGAAAATATGGGCGGGACGCTGCTCAAATTTTCCGAATCAATTAAAATACTTATCAAAATTAACAAAGTAAAAGTAGAATTCGGCTCAATAATTGATAGAATATCCGGATGAAACCATTAAATAAAGGCGGAACGCTGCTCAAATTTCCCGAATTGAATAAATACTTATCAGAAATAATAAAATAAAAGTGAGCTGCGGCTCAACTATTGGTATAAGATTATTAAGAAACTGTAAAATAAGGGCAGAATGCTGCTCAAAATTTCTGAATTAATTCAAGTACTTAACAAAAATAGTAAAGTAAAAATGGAGCGCGTAAAATAAGGGCGGAACGCTGCGCAAATTTTCCGAATCCATTAAAATACTTATAGAAAATGGTAAAGTAAGAGAGGAATGTTGTTCGATTGCTAGTAGGATAATCTGATGAAACCGAAAAATAGGGGCGGAACGCTGCTAAAATTTTTCGAACTAACAAAAATACTTTGTCGAAAATTGTAAAATAAGAATGGGTTACGGCTAATGTTGTATATCAATAAAATATTTTATAAAGCTGAGGAATAAGGAAGGATCCCTACTAAAAACTCGATGATAATAATGATCATAGTAAAGATAATGGTAATTATAATAGTAATGATAATGGTAATTATAATAATAGCAATAATAATAATAATAATAATAATAATAATAATAATAATAATAATAATAATAATAATAATAATAATAATAATAATAATAATAATAATAATAATAATAATAATAATAATAATAATAATAATAATAATAATAATAATAATAATAATTATAATAATAGTGCTAATAATCATAGTAGTAATAACAATAAATATAATGGTAGTTATAGTAATAAAAATAATAATAAAGGTAATAGTAGTAACAATTAATAAAGGTAATACATATAATAGTAACAATGATGATGCTAATGATAATGATAGGAAGCATAGTAGTTATAATAGGGATAAGAGTAAGAGAGATACTGTGTGAATATTTAACATAACAAAGGGTGTACAGGCCAAAGAATAATCATCAACACGGGCGACGATAAGAAGGACTATGGGAATGGACATGACAATAAATGATATGAGAGTATAGGTTAACATTTGACAGAGATAGGAGAATAATGGGACCTAAAAATCGAAATCGAGCACAGGCCTTCTACCGGCAGCTCGTTGGACCCATGGATCGTTCGGTGAATTATAGCATTAGCAATAACGCTCACTTTTGCGGACGATCCACCCACTCGAACACAGTTCCAACGTTGCTTAGCAACGGGTGCCGAGTGGTAAGCGAAAGGATATTTGTATGGAGTTGTCTGGGTAACAACCATATAGTTTCAAAATATCAACACCCAGAAACCCACCAAGAATCTAAAAAAATAAAAGAAAGAACTATCTTTAGAGGATCAAGGGAAGATATAGAGCATAATGTGAAAATATCAACAATAAAATCTAAAATAAAAAATTAGAAAAATAGAAAAGAAAACAAAAGAAGGAACCAGACAATCTAATTGTATTATTTGAATCGCTAACAAAATTATTAGCTTCTAAAAAAGCAGGACATAATAATACATGGAATCAAGTTAAAAATATAATGACTACACATTAAGATTTGAAATTAATAAGTAAAGAAAAATATAATAAAATTCTTAAGAAATATTATTAATCAATCTATTAATCTATTTATCTAAAATAATTATAAATAAATGACGTTATTTAATTTCTATATACATATTAATTTTAATCATAATCTTCAAAAATGAGATATTCTTGAATTTTTTCCATCAACTGCTTTGTGCCCAAGCTGTTAATAATGTAGGAAAAATATATTTCAATATAAATAAACCATCAAATTCTTTAGATATATGTAATATGGAAATATATTATAAAGTAAAAATTTCAGGATATCAATTAACGGCTGCTGATCCTGATCTATTTGCAGTAGAACATAATTGGTTCTTGAATCAATTTAATGATATTGCTATAAAAATAGGTTCCTCAGAAGTTGAAAGAATTGAAAGTCCAGATCCGATTTTATCACTATTAAATTTTATAATGACAGATTCAGATTTTAAAAATCAATTTGGACAAATGAGGGGTCGGGTTCCTAATACAAGTGATAATAATGATGGGGGATATAAAATCCGACAAAATTTATATCAAAAAAGTTTTGAAGAATCATATCCTCTTAAAACCATTTTTGGATTTTTACATAATTATAAAAGAATGGTTCCATTTGAACTTTCATTAACAAAAAACAATGATTTTAAATCATGTATTTATGGAACAAAATTCTCTGATCAATCAAAAATTAAAATAGAGCTTGAATCACTTTCACTTTTAGTTCCATCAATTACATGTAATCCAAAATTAGAAACAAGTATAATGAATAGAATGAATGATGAAAAACCAATAAATGTGAATTATCTTCAAAGAATATCAACAAGTATTGAATTTTCATTAGGAACGAAATTCTGTTGGAAACCAACAGTTTTAAATTCTCGACCTCGATATATTTTTATTGGATTTAAAGATGAAAAAATTGATATGACAACTAATAATTCATAATTCATTCAATCATTAAGGGATGGAAAAGAACTTAAATCATTACTTGTTCAATTAAATACGACATTTTATCCATTAGATCCAATGACATTTATTACTAAAAATAATTACCAAAGATATCCTTATGCTGCATATATTAATGCATGTAAAGCTTTTGGAATTGATCCGCAATTACCATTGATAAATTTTAAGAATTATTATTCAAAATTTTGTTTTGATGTTTCTGATCAAGATGAGAAATTAGCAATTAATGGTGTTAATATTACAATAGATTAATTAAATACGACATTTTATCCATTAGATCCAATGACATTTATTACTAAAAATAATTACCAAAGATATCCTTATGCTGCATATATTAATGCATGTAAAGCTTTTGGAATTGATCCGCAATTACCATTGATAAATTTTAAGAATTATTATTCAAAATTTTGTTTTGATGTTTCTGATCAAGATGAGAAATTAGCAATTAATGGTGTTAATATTACAATAGATATAGAAAAAAATTAAAGGGAAGTGTTATTGTGTTATTTTAATTGAGAAACAAGTACAAATCCAATTGAAAAGTGGTAAAATGATTAATGTTTCATAAATAAAAATTTATTAATATAAAATGGAACAACAATTTGAAAAACTAGCAAATATTTTATCAACAAAATATTCGACATATTTAATATTTAATTTCATCCGTTCTGATTTTACAACATCATTTCCTGTACCTCTTGAATTAAATTTAGAATATAATTATGAAATGGGATTGGTATGGTTTATAATATTATTTTTAATATAACATTGCTAAATAATGAATTTGGTGTTAGAGGATTTGATAAATTTATTGCATTATTGAAAATTCCACCTGAAGCATACAAACATGTTTTATTTAAAACAATGACGAAATTAATTAAAAACATTTTAAAATAGATGATAAAGATGAAAATTCAATTGAATTCAAAGTTGATTTACTTACAGCTAAAGTTTCTATGAAAATCAAAGAAGGATATTCTTTTGTATTCCCAAGTAAATTAAATGATTTTCTAGGATTTAAAATATAAAGAATATACCACAAGTTGTTCCAGTGAAAAGAATATAAATATTAAAAATATTACATCTATACATCTTTGTGATTTAATTAAAGGAACATATCAAAATGGAAAACAAGATAATTGCGTATATTCATTACCATATGGAAATGTTCCTCATGGATATAGAATTATTCAGAAATTTTCTTTACCTATTTATGTTCCAATAATAAAAACTAAAAGTATTTCAAGTATTAATTTTAGAATTGTTGATCAAAACAATTATACTCTTGATTTTAATAAAGAAACTATTTCATTCTGATTAGATTTACGTCAAGTATAAAATAGATCTAAATGAAATTTTAAATAAATGGGTTTAGTGGTCGTGGGCATCCCGTTTTCAAATTCACCCATAGTTCCTTCGATCATGAATATGACCTTTATGATCAATCGAAAATTACAAGTGGCGCATACACAATCGAGTAAATATCGTTTTAATGCCTGTGATACTAAATCTCTAATTCTAAATTTGTCAGAATCAACCATTTTTTAATCCAAAGTCTCCAGCAAAGTTCATTGGTGAAAACGTTATTTCCTTCGAATTTCATTGATTCAATGTCAGTAATGATATTTCGACAAGAAGTGCAATTCAAGGCAGGTGATATTAAGTCCTTTTCCGAAATAACATTTACTGTGCCGCAAATATTGTTCGCTTGTTGATTAGACGAAGTTGGCGTTAGAACTTGAAATTGTTGGCGACGATTTGATCTTACTGGAAATTTGGTAAGACCACTATTTCCACAATACTTTTCATTATCTTCTTTCCAATCGCTCATTTAAATTAATTGAGACGTAAAAGGTTACTGTATTTGACTTATTCAAAAAAAACAACATGATAATCAATTTTAAAACTATCGCAATTTAAATATTTTATTTAAATAAAAATTTACATATATATATTAAAACAAACATATACATTTTTAACAAAACCTTTATTATTTTTTACAAAAAAAACAACACGATTTCTATGACCAGAATTAGATTGTTCATCATTTAATAGCCGAGAAAAATCACTTTTAAGAGTCTCATAAAAATCTTGATAATTTGATGACTTTTTTTTATTGGGGTGGAAATCCTATGTCTTCCTTCTGGCCGTCGCTCATAAAATCCTATGTTTCCCAATCATCTGTATAGTCTTCTGTACTTTTAAAACTGTTTACACTATTCTGATGTTTTTTCTATTGAATTTGCGATGGATATTTCCATCGGATGGGTTTTGGTTGTTAATTAGTCCACCACAATGGGCAAATAAAACAACTACAAATTTTTATTTACGTGATATTCTTAAATATTATAAATTGAATAAAATTGTAAAGTAATTATGCGTGATGAAATAAAGAATTATATTGATAAAGATAATATTATTTTTAATTTAAAAACTACAAATGAATCAGGAAGTAATTGGATTTATGTTCTAAGAAACATTATATATATTTTGATTCATATGGAATTGTTCCAATAAGAGAAATGTCTCAATATTTTGGTGATGAAAAATATATATATATAATACACAACAAGTTCAAAATTCTAAATCAAGTATTTGTGGACAATTATGTATTTATTTTTTATTATTATTAAATCAATCATATACATTTGAAGAAATTATTTGTTTAATAAATGGTTATAGTTAATATAACTGGAGGTACATTAGTAGGAGATACAAATCAAATTCTTGAGAAAGTTGAAGCTAATTTCCTTAATGAATCAGGTGATCGAATGAGAGGAGATATTGATATGAATGAACATAAGATTTTTAATGCTCATAAATCAGATGAAATCATTAAATTAGAAACAGTAAATAAAAAATCTTAATAATAAATTAAATACAACTAATGAAAAAATGGAGAAATTTAAAAAAATGATTACAGAGAAAATAATTCGAGATAATTCTATTTCATCTTTATTAAAATATCAAAAAATCAAAGAAAATAATTCCTTTTATTGGAGAGAAAGTAATTCCTGATGAAATAAAATATTTTGTTTTATTTGTTAATAATAATAATAATGATATTAAAACATCTGTTGTTTGGGTAAATTTTCCTGGGAAAAAAACAACTTTTGTTTTCTAAAAATCAGGGATGGTTTTTAGAAACTGCAGGGTAAGGAGATATTAAATTCAAACCTCCAGATAATAAACAAGGATGGATTTATAATTTAGTTTATGTGAAAATAAAAAATTATGAAAATATTTGGATTGTTTTAAGGTTATCTTTAGAAATATATAATTTTAACAATATTGATAAAATATTAACAGATGTTAAAATAAAATGTTATACAAATAATAAATAATTATAAGAAATGGCTCTAGTTAATTTAGCCGGCGGAACATTAGTAGTAGATGCAACTCAAATATTAGAAAAAGTAGAAGCTAATTTTGTTATTGAATCAGAAGATCGAATGAGAGGAGATATTGATATGAATGGACATAAAATTCTTAATTTAATGAAATGAGATGAAATTATCAACTTAGAAACATCTCTAAATAAATTAAATAATATAGTTCAAAATAGTTTTAATGATAATAAGAAATTAAAAGATGAATTAAAATTTTATGTTTATTTGAAAATAAAGGATGAAATACAAGATGATAATAATAAATTAAAAGAAGAAATAAAAATAGTTCTAAATAATTATACAAAATTAAATGGTAAAATAAATATAGTTCAGGATAATTATTTGAAATTAAAAGAAGAAATAGGAATAGTTCAAAATAATTATTTGAAATTAAAGAATAAAATAGGAATAATTCAGGATAATAATAAGAAATTAAAAGATGAAATTGAAAAAATAAATAAATGCTATACAATGATTCAGAACAATATGAATGATGTAATAAATAATTATTTAACTGTGGTTAACAAAGAAATAAAAAATGCTAGTAACAAATTAAATACAGTTAATGAAAAAATGGAGAAATTTAAAAATATGATTGTAGGGAAAATAATTAGAGATGGTTCCTTTTCAACTTTATTAAAATATCAGGAAATCAATGAAATATTAGGTAATAATTTTTTTCTAATTGAAAATTCAAAGGTTATTTTCATGAAAAACATATAATTCCTGATGGAGCAAAATATTTTATTGTGGTTGCTCATAATACTAGTTTAGCTGTTGGTGATATAAATTATTTTTCACCGGACAATACAAGATCAAATCAACTTTTTATAAATATTCCTAATAAATTCCGTGGGGTTATTACGAAAGTCAGAGAGAGAAATAGTAAGGTATGTATTCAACAAGATTTTAAAAATCCATATTTTAAGAATATTAAAATTAATTTTTTAGGTCATGAGAAAATCGAAAGAATTATTTATGATTTTGTTGTTGTAAAAGAAAAAAAAGTGATGAAAATTCTTCGCGTGTTTTTAAATTATTTTTAGAAATATATGGTTTTAATAATATTGATGAAATAATGATGAAATTCCAAAAAGAAAAATGTATGAAAAAAACTATCCTAGGTAGGAACAAGAAGGAATTAAAAAGTACTTAAGAAATCAGAAATTTATGAAAAAAAACTAATAAAAATGAATGATGAAATTTTAGAACGAGATATTTATCCAGTTTTTATAGAGAGAAAATATCCAATACTTGAAGATATTGAATCTAATAATAATGAAATAATAGGATCTAATAATAATAATAATAATAATAATAATAATAATAATAATAATAATAATAATAATAATAATAATAACAATAATAATAATAATAATAATAATAATAATAATAATAATAATAATAATAATAATAATAATAATAATAAATAATAATAATAATAATAATAATAAAAATAATAATAATAATAATAATAATAATAATAATAATAATAATAATAATAATAATAATAATAATAATAATAAATAATCCAATAAATGAATTTTTATTAGAAAAGAAAAAATTAGATGAAAGACTAATTCATCAAAAAATTAAAGATCGTTGGACAAAAGAAGATTCAGCAATTAAAATAACACGTGTTTCAATAACTGAAATTCTAGCTGTTTCAAAGGCAGTATTATCTGGAATTGGATCATTTGGAATTGCTCCTGCTGTATCTATAATTTTAGCATCAATATTTGGAGGAACTGATACTTTATATTTATTTTTATCAGAATCTATTTCAATTGGATTGAATTATCATTAGGAATAAATAAACTTTATTTATATCAACAAAAAGTATTAGCTGATGCAATTTTAAGTATAAATGAAGTAGGAGAATCAAATGAAATAATTAATGAAATAAATAATACAATTAATAAAATCAAATTATTTAATAATTCTAATTCTAATTCTAATAAAAAATATAAAAAACAAATAAAAAAAGAATTAATTAAAGAATTAAAAGAAGAATATAAATCACGAATAAAAAATATTTAGATTTATTTGATTGATTAATTTATTCATTTAAAACTAACGAAGAAAAAAAAATGGAAAATTCATTAGAATCATTTGTTAAAGAAACAACTTTTATGTATGCAGAAGATGTTAAAAATATAATCAAACAAACAAAATATTGAAAATATATTCAATTCCTTTCAATTAAAGATAAAGATAGTAAATTAACACAAAAAGAAATTTGTGAGAAAATTGGAATAACTGTTTTTAGTTTTCTTAAAATGCGAAATGAATTAAATTTACCATCACCGTATCGATCACAAACTAAAAATAAATATTAAGAAACCTAAACCTATATCTCAATCTATATCTCATCCTCAATTTCAATCCATATCTCAATCTCAACAAGTTATTAATTGTCCAAAATGTTCTGAAGATTTTAAATCATCTAAACATTTAAAAACCGTAAATGTAAAGACTTATTCGCATCTGGTTATCAAAATAATTTAAAAACAAATAAATTATGATGATCAAAACGAACAAAAAATTTATGAACAAAAAAAATATGATTGTGAATCGGTACAAAATTATAATACGGGACAGAATTATAATAATAATCCAGGAGAGAATTATAATCCGGGGCAAAATTATAATCCTAGACAAAATTATAATTCTGTCTTAAATTATAACTATGACCAACAAAACACAGAAATAACTAATATTATTTCCGAGACAAATAAAAAAAATAATAAAAAGAAAAGCCTATCACTAGCAGTACAATTAGGCAAAGAAATATTAGAAAAACTTTAATTTTTTTTATTTAAATATGTTATTTTACTAACTAAATTCAGTATCCAATCACATGCTTCTGCATAATTTTGAGTTTTGAGTGTTTCCATTTAAAATAAAAAAAAATATTGCAAAAAGTTGTTTATTAAAAATTAAAGCTAAAACGCTTAGAAATAATTAATAATAAATTATTTTTTGAATATTGTAATAATTGGTATAAATCTAGTTATTATAATTTCCATTTATTAACTAAAATCCATAAAAAAATCTTTAGAAAGGAACTAAATTTATTCCACCTCAACAACTTGTTATTAATGAATCAATTAATGAATCTAAAAATATAGATGATAAATTCATATTCAACTATCCATATCTAACTCAAGAGTCTTGTGTGAATCAAACAGGTACCAGATTTATTTCATCCTAATCAACTCAAGATTTAAAAAAAAACAAAAATTATTTAATAAAGTAACTAATAATTATTTTAAATATTTTAAAAATGCACCAATAAAAATATATATTGGTGTGACTGTATTATATAGAAAAGCTTGCCCAATGACTCAACCTATAAATATTTTGAAAAAACCAAAAACATCATCTAATAAAATATCACAACTTAAAATTAGAAGATGGGATTTAATTACCTTAAAACCCCCTAAAAAATGGAAAGAATATTAAAAATGAAGAAAAAAATATTGAGAAATGAAAAAATAAAAAGACAAGAAGAAGAAGAAAAAGAAATTGAAAATAATTATGAAACAATAAAAATGTATTTCACATCCCTAGTTTTCGTAATTGTAAAGAAAGAACAAATTAATTCAGAAATTTGTTTATTGATTGATAATTTAACAAATAGATTATATAATGAACAGCTACAAGGAAGCGGTTGGGTATTTGATAGAATAATAAATAGTAGTTTAACTATTTGTCAATTTAGATCACCGTTTGGTGGTACATAAAAAAACTCTCATTTAAATCTAACGTTATTTTAATTATCCAAAATAAGAAAGATAATAAATGTTTCTTATATTGTGTATTAGCATATTTACACCGGGTAATTACAACTGAACATCCTCCATACGAACCAGGGAAATATATAAAATATGAAGAAGAATTAAATTTAGATGGTATTACTTTTCCTATAAATTTAAATGGAATAAAAAAATTCGCAACACAAAATAATAATAAAATAAAAATCAATGTATTTACAATCAATGATCAAAAAAATTAGGAATAATAGGTTGTAATTTATTATTATATAAGAATCATTATGTTTTATGTAAGAATGTTGGTGTATTTTTACGAAATAGTAAGGTGGATGTAACTTTCCCATGTCTTAATTGTTTCGCATCATTTACAGTAGAAAATGCTTTAAAAACCACCAACGTTTCCGTGTAAACCATGAAGAAGGAATTGCATCCTTCCCTCATAATCCTTATCATGAATTTACAAACTTTAATTTTAAAAATAAAGTTTCATTTGTATGTTATTCTGACTTTGAAGCTTGGAATAAGGTTGAGGAATATAATGATATAAAGGGGGAACAAATAGGATTTTGTTTTAGTATTTATTTAAAAAGTAAATATCCCAATTTATTAGAGGATAGATATATTGTATATAAAGGAGAAGATGCAACAATTAAATTTGCTGAAACTATTAATAATTTAAAGGAAGAATTAAAGATAAAATGAAAAAACAAATTTTGTTTTGAATTTTAATGAAGCACAGATAAATGAATATAATAATTGTAAAATATGTTTCTATTGTAATAAAGAATTAGGAAATGATAATTAGGAAATGATTATTATTTAGAGATGGAAAATTATAGAGGTGCATCCCATGCCGATTGTAATTTAAAAGCCAAAAATAATTTTGTTCCATTTTATTTCCATAATGGAAGTGTATATGATAATCATTTGATTTTCCTCCCACTCGCTCCAAATATCACCAAAATACTACCAAGTACTGATGAGAAATATATTTCATTTAGTGTTAGATCTCTAAGGTTTTTAGACTCATATAAGATGATGCCTTTATCACTTGATTATTTATAATTTCTTTTAAAACCTGGAGATCTTAAAACCTTTAATAAATGCTATCCATTATTTAATGGAAAAATGTTCGGAAAGGAATATATCCTTATGAATATATAACCGGAAAAAAATATAATGAAAAATTATCTGAAACTAAATTACCAGAAATTCAATTCTTTTATAATCATTTAAGAATGGATGAATTGAATGAAAACAATTATTTATATGCACAAGAATCTTAGAATTTATTGGCTTGTAAGAATATAGAAGAGTATACTATTCATTGTATAAACATGGATGTTTTCTTATTAGTTGATGTTTTTGAGAATTTTAGAAATGTTTGTCTTGAAAACTTTGGAATTGATTCATGTTATTGTTACTCTTTATCTGGATTAACTTGTGTAAGTGGAATGAAATTCACACAAGTAAAATTAAAACATTTTAAGAAAAAAACATATGATCAACTTTTAATAATTGAAAAATGAGTGTTGGGCCAGAACACAAACGGCCTTGTAAATGTTTAAATGAATCGGTAACACACATGCAAATATAACATGCAGATTTAAAATCGAACCTATTAAAACATCAATTAACCCTACCAAAATATGAGAGAGAAAACAGTTAAACATAAAATTATAAACACAAAAATAACTTAAAATAATGACAAAGTGCAACAAGATCCGCACGAAATAAATATAAACATAACAAGAAAACCCAACAATTTGACCGAAAATTTGACAATTTATCAAAATGCGAAATTTCATGAAAATGAAATAAAAATCAAATAATTCGAATTAGAAATAATTCAATTAAAAATCTAAAGAAAAATTGTCAAATAAAATCTCAAAATAATAAAATTAAAGATTATAATATACCAGAAAATTCCAAGGTCAAATTTTGTTTTATTAAATCAAAATGAACACGCAAGGTTAGGGTCGTACAATAGGTACATATACCGATTCATTTTTACACAATTTTAATCATTTTTTTTACTCGTCAAACAGTTTCTTCAAAAACTTGAACGTTATTTTGAATCACGATGTAAGTGAGAGTTTTATTTGAAAACTCTCTCCACGTCGTATTCTCGCAACCTCAATGGAGCTCTGCTTGGGTGACGGCGTGGGGAGAGCGGTGTATTTATGATTGTTTTATGAATGTGTCGGGTAAATTATATTTTTATTTTAATAAAATATTTAAATAGCATAAAAAAGTTTGTTTTAAATTGTCGAAATCTTTCCGGCCCACAGCCGAAAACACACTACAAGTTATTAAAATCCAACATACAATTTGAAATCGTGTAAGTGCGTGGAATATCGCCAATGATTCGTGCCCGTGAAGGCCCCGGCGTGCGGAACGCAGGAGCTGGAACGTCAATATCATTCCGTATAGTGGAAGAGGGTGAAAGGGAAACAGCCTTTTGACTGTTTCCCCGTCTCCCAGTTTCCATAAACTCGACCTAAACTATATTCACATACGGCTCAAAATCACTACACGAGTAGTCCAGTGGGCACTCATTAATTGATAATATAAACACAATGCGCCTAAGGCCAAGTAAAGGGGCAGGTGACGGGGAAATTGAAAATAAAATCGTTGCTGAAGCCTTCCATTATTATGTCTTAAATAAAATTTTAGTTAAAAATAAATTTATAGAAGAAATGGAATTAGCGAAAATCCCTTAAGAATTTAATGTAAAAATTAACTCCATACGTTAAAAAATTAGTGAAATAAAGATTCGACTTGTAAACCTTCATACCAATAGTTCTAAATTTGAGAAGATCCCCAGTAAAATAAACCGTTACTAAAGTGTAATAAATCCAAAGGTAACTCACTTATAAATATAATAAGTAAATTTAGAGATTCCCAATAAAATAAAGCATAATGAATCCAAAGTAACTTGATCATAAATATAACAAGTAATGGGAAAAGTATAATTGAATTGATAACAAAGGTATCTATCCACATATAACACATAGAAAATCAAATTAATCCCAAACATGATGAGTAAATATCCCACAGTAGAAGAGTAACGAAGCCCAATAAGTCCAGATTGCCCTATAAAAGCACAACCAATTAGATTTAGGAAGGACACCATAACTGAACCATTGTAAGGTGAAGGTGTTTACCATTTGGAACAAACATTTCGAATATCTAATCAATAACAATTATGCTTTATAAACTTAGAAGGTTATCTGATTACGCGTAGACCCAAGTGAGAGAACCCAACGCTACGATTTCCAACTCGGTTTGACACTTGTGTGTAAAATATAATGCACTTACGCCATCAATATCCATTAGGAATCAACTCTCCGAATAATCATTGTTATGAACGATTCCGTGAATATCACTAAAGATTTAACATCAACTAATCGGTAATGTCGAGTCATCGTTAGGTTCATTAACTCCAATAAATGACCACAGTTATCATGTTTTAGAGTCCCTCCTAATTGAAAAGAAATTAAGCTTAACTTAACATAGTTACCTACTCACGTAAAATATTACCCAATCTTGTCTCGCCCAAAATGTCGTTAGCCAGTAAATTGAAAGATGCGACCATATCTGTGTAACTCCAATACTGTTACCACGATGAGCTAAATCCATGTGACGACAATCAACTGAAAAGTTAACCATTACTTTAGTTGGAAATAAATTAAATCAATTACCTCCCAGATTATTGAACCATTACAAACGTAAGACACACCGGTACGAACTAAATTACATGAGGGCATTAGTACATTAGAGAAAACTCTACTACCAACTAATACCAGGGTGTGCCTACCGAGTTACAGTCATCCCTTTAAGCACACCGAGAATAGCGTGAATATTGACATTTCCGCGTATAATCAATAAGCATTCTATGCACAAGCACACAGAATTCCACTAATACAATGGTAATGAGAGTGAACGAGGCGTTTCACCCCGCAAGCCCACGCATGCACGGCCAACAAATCCACCACAGATAGGGGTAGACGAAATTTTCCTGCCCTGGAGCATATAAACTGGTATAGGAATCACTGATCGATCAATGCTAACAGAAAATTTTAGAACTTTAAAAATGTATAATCACCAGAACCAAATCAATGAGAATATGATGGATAGGATCCCAGACGACGACACAGTTGTTGGGCCAGAACGTAAGCGGCCTTGAGAAATGTTTTAATGGATCAGTAACACACATGCAAACATAACATGCAGATTTAAATAAACCTGGAAACACCAATTAAACCTATCAAACATGAGAAAATAAAAGAATTAAATATAAATTAATAAACATAAAAATAAATTAAAATAATAACAAATGCACCAAGATTCGCACGATACCTACACAAATACAACAAGAAAACACAACAAATTCGACAAAATTGGAAAAATTAATAAAAGTTCATTAAAGCGAAACTTAAATCGAAAATTTCGAACTAGTAATAATTCAATAAAAATTCTAAATAAAAAATTATAAAAATAAATCAAAAAATAATAAAATTAAAGAATAGAATTTGCTAGAAAATAACAAGGTCGAATTTTGTTTTACTGCATCAAATTTCACATGCGAGAAAATTAGGTATAAATACTGATCCATTTTCACATTTAACTTAACCATTTTTAAAACCATTTTGGAAAATTGTTTAAAACCATTTTTTCGAAACTAGCCACTTGAAATCTACTTTTCAACTATTTTGAAATTGTTCAATTCTATTTAGAAATTTTACTTTCAGAATTTTTAGGTGAGAAATATTTATGGTGGAACCCTCTTTCCACGTCACGTTCTTTGCATCTCAGTAGAGCTCTGCTCGGCGCTGACGTGGGGAGAGAGGTATTTTGTTTATTTTGATGCAATATGATGTTATTTGTTAATTTGGTCAATGGATGGTAATTTTGTTTAATTGTTATATAATTAATAAATATTATTAACATATCTAAATTGTTTTACATATATATTTTGTTTTTTTTAAATTAAACTGTCGAAATTTTTCCGGCCTACAGCCAACACATAACGCAAGAAAGTAAAATCTACATAGTACAGATACATGTAAGTGCGTCGAAAATCGCCAATGATATGTACCCGTGAAGACTCAGCGTGCGCAACGCAGCGGTCGTAACGTCAATATTTATCCTTATAGCTGAAGCGAGAAATAAGGAAGAAGTCTCTGGCTGCTTCCTCGTTTCTCAATTCAGAAAAATCGACCTAAATTTATATTACATACGGCTTAAACTTATCACACCGAGTAGTCCAGTGGGCACTCAATAAATATAATGTAAACACAAATGCGCCTAGGATCTACTAAAGGGAAAGGGTACGGGGATAAATAAATTTGAAATCGTTGGTATGAGTAAATTAGACTGATATTTGGAATTAAATCAATTAGAAATACGTTAAATTGAAAGATAAAATTATAAGTAATTCAGCAATATCTCCTAAATTAACTTGATCTATTGGTTTAAATAATTACTGAATAACAATAAACGTTTTGATTTAATTTGTATTAATGAAATTAATCATCAAAAGAAGTTCGAGTAAATTATGGATTTGAACTAAATTAACCCATTGTTTAAAAACTAAAGTAATCCGGCGACAGTAAAGTAAATTTTTTATTAAAATCACGAAATTCTGTGGGTGAAGAGGAAGTGAAATTAGTTTAAAGACCAAAACTTATTAAAATAAAGCCTTTTATTTTTGATTAAGATAAGTTAGCGGTAAAGAAACCCATTCAAAGTATTTAGCTAGGAAAAATTGGAGTGGCTTACAGATTAAAACTAATGCATTAAACGTTGGTTAAAACTAGATAAATTTCCACTTATTGATAAAGTGATCCGCTAATCAAGCTGAAGTAACGTGTGGAGAAGGTAGGGCGAAACTACGATTAAAATCAAATTACTATAATTGATAACCACCTGCGGCAAAGGATTAAAATGATTCGATAGGTAAAATAAGTTCAGGTACCTAATTAAATCAAAATCGAGCATGTTTAATAATTAAAATAGTAACAATATCTTCCCCACCTCTCATGTAAATAAGCGATGTTCAGCATAAAACCCAAAAAATCGGTTAACTTTAGGATGAAATTTGAATAGTCTAAATAATTCAATAAAAATTAAAATTATAAAATACGAATAAAATGGAGAAGAATTTATTGCATTGAAATCACCCCGACAATAAATCAACCCGCTAGTACAACGCCCACTTGTCCTTAAAGCTTCCCTCATCTCAGCAATAACTGCCATTATGAAGTTCCACTAATCAGCCTTCACGACACAACCAGAATTCAGGTAATGTGCGAATCGAAAAACAGCACCCAGATAATCGCCACGAGTGACTCCCCAAAACTGCCTTGACGTAGAATCATAAACTGATCGATAGTTAAAATAAAACTCACTGACCACATAGAGTAACCCATGAACCCATGCTACAGCCGCACCAACTCCCATAATATAAGGACCACCCAAAGGTACCAAACTAGATTCGAACGCATACCTGTGTTAACTCCAAATCTCGTCCTCTGAAAAGATAAATGATTGAGATTTTAATAATAAATTAATAAACCTGAATTGTAATTCATAGTAAATCCGTTACAATCAAATACCCCGGCACAAAGGGCGAACGGATGTCGCCACTGCATAGGAATACACAGATTCCGAAATCACTCCGAATGTCGACGGTGATGTCATGTGTGAACATCCTGTTCGACATTAAAGGATGACGAGTGCGTCAACAGTTAGTCCGCTTTGCGAAATAGTAAAATTATGTAGATGCAAGTAATCATTCCAATTTGATTAATAATTGAATTCATAATTGCACTAATAATCATTCCAATTTGAGAAATAATTAGAATCATAAATGCGCAAATAACCATTTCAATTTGACAAATAATTAAAATTATTAATACGCAAATAATCATAGATAATCAAAGCCATACAGTAGAAGAACCGAGTGCAGATCAATAAGACCCCTCTGTACGATAAACGTAGATAGATTCCTTCCCGAAACGATAACGTCTTAAAGGATGAACGACCTAAATCCAACATAGAGAAACCATAGAAATCGCCTGAACACACAAACCTATACATCTCACCGCCATAATTCTTATGATTCCAGTTCAGATATCAAGTTCCCCGAACGTTAACTTAATCAATCGATGTACCCCTGAAATAAACCGGCGATTCAAGATTATATGAGTCTATGACTATTGATTAAACGTTCATATAATTAGTAAATAGTGTGAGAATGTATTATATCAAACTCATTTCAGAGGAACTCATGCTCCCAAATTGGATTTCAGCACAAGAGGCCGATGAATGGCGCCGAGCCTGGAAACGAGCGCGCCCGTCAATGACTCTCGAGGAGCCACGTCCAAAACGATCGTGCCCAACTCTATGGCAAATCCTAGGCCGAGGGAATGACCCCCGCCAACCAGAGGAAGAACAGTACCCTGCCGAGGAGATCATCGACCATGCGCGAAGCCTGCTGGCTCAGTGGGAGAAGATTCAGGAAGAGGTCGATTTGCGCGTCGTGAAGGCGAGGATGTACCTCGCCAACGTTGAAGAGGACATCCTCGTCGGGCGCATCTCGGAGACGTACCCGGCTCGACCGGCACGCAACACTCGACGTCCAGTGCCCATCATCCCCGGTTACGCTCCGGAAGAAGGAGTCCGGAAGTTTCTTGAAGAGTCCTGAATCTCCAGGCACAGACGTAACTAACATTTTACCCTAGTGATATTGTTAATATTAAATTACAATGAGTTGTTCGTCTTAAATTTTCTAAATAGATTTCCCTTCTATAACTATGTTTGGAATAAGCAGAATTCTCCTCATTAAATAAAGTTAATCTGAGTATTTTTCTTTATAGAAATGTCGGCCCTGAAACTAATGCAAAGCGAACTAGACCGCGCTAGGCAGGCAAACGCGGAGCTACTCAGCCAGATACTTCAATTAACTCGCGAGGTGCAGCAGGTCAAAGCGACCTGGTCCGACCCCAAACGGACGAAGATACTCTATCACCGACTCACTGCAACTCAAAAGGCTGGGCTGAAGAACGCCAGCTAAATCAGAGTCTTCGCATACAAATCAGGGGCTTAGAGGTTGCCCTAGCAGCCTGTCGGGAAGGGGAAGCGGTAACGTATCCGCTTGTCTTCGCCCCTTCCCAACTACTGAGTCAACGCGCCGTTGATGGCGTCTCGCCAAGCCCAAAGTCGACAACCATTCAACCATCTATCCGCCGGCCGAGACGTAAGGAACGGGCCCGATACCGAGCCGCACAAGCGTCAAGTCGATCGAATTAACTTATCATTGTTACGCATGTCCTTTGTTCATTAAATAAATCAGCGCTTATGTATTTAGTCATAGTGGGTTAGACTCGAACTCATCTACGCTAATCAGTCTAAATTCCCATGTAAGGGACCAAGCAAAGCGAGCATAGGTCTTCTATCGACAGCTCGTGAACCCGAGGATTGTCCGAGCAATTATAGTATTAGCAATAACACTCAATTTTTGCGGGCAATCCACCACTTGAACACATTACCAACGTTGCCTAGCAACGGGTGCCAAGTGGCGGTTAGCATCTTTTTGTATGGCGTTACGAGGGCAACTAGAAGGATAGGCAAGATTTGTAACCCTGTAACCCACCATACAAATTTGGGGGCTCAGCCGGGATAGAATGATTGTTTCGTGCAAAAAACCCAAAGAAATACAAACAAATGTCTAATGATCAAACAAAAATGTCGGGACGACATTTTACCAAACCCCGAAGAGATGACAAATGAGAAAGAAGGGAGCTTAATACAGAAAGATAAAAAAACGAGTAACCCGACTACCAAATGAGAAAATATGTTGACGAAACGAATGGCTTGCCCACCAAGTACAAATTTGGGGGCTCAAACAAACAAGGGGACATAAAGCATAACTATCTTTTTAATAGACGACACCTTTGCCAAACCCCGGAGAGAGGGAATATAGACTTTAAAGATTGCAAAACCAATTGTAAAGATCAATGAGAAAATTGAAAAATCAATGAAAAAGCGATCAACCTGACTGCTAGGTACAAATTTGGGGGCTCATAGAATGACTGTTTTTACAAAGAACCCAAGAAAATATAAGCAAAATGTGTAAAGTTTAAACAGAAATGTTGGGACGACATGTTGCAAAACCCCAGAGAGATGAGAACGTCATGAAACAAAAACCCAGAGAACAACTGATGAAAAACGAACAACCCGACTACAAGATAACGATATAAACAATGAAAAACAATCACGCTGACTACACCTAAAACAACCAACCCATTGATACAACGATTGTTTCACAAAAACCCCCAAGGAAATAAGCGGATATGAAAGTTACATGGATAGCAACGCCAAAACATTCAACACCCACCAATACTTGACGACACCACATCCAGTAAGACCACAATGACAAGACGCATAAGCAAACAACATATAATTAAAAGGGCAAAATTCGGGATAAAATGAAATGGGGTAAGTAAGGGGAGTGACGATAAACGAGAAAAAGCAATAGAACCAAGTAGAGGAAGTCAATGACAATAGAATAAATTACAACGAGTAATAATTAAAATAGTAGTATATTAAAATAAGAGTTGAATGAACTTAGTTAATCAGTATTTAATTAAAATTAATGGAGATTTAATAATTTTAGAAATGGAACCAACAAAAATAATAGAAAAACTAAAGGGGATTCTAAACATCGAAAATGATAATCTCGAGGAACTAATTAATAAACAAAAGTTAATTAAACGAGCTAAAGAGGATATATCAACGATTTCAAAACTGTACTCCGACGAACATTGCATATTAATAAAATTGATCGATATTGATAAAGATGTAACAACCGAAAGAATATATGAAATCCTATTCCTGAGATTGGAAATAACCAAATTTGGAAAAAGTTGGAACAAGCTAATGGAAAAAGTCAAAAATATTGAAGACGAGATTACAACAACAATGAAAGAGCAAACCAAGGCTTATTTGGAATGTTATGCGTGCAAAACAGAAGAAGCACGAGTAATGGTGATACCTTGCGGACACCTGAGTTATTGTCATGAATGCGCACAAGAGTCGCACTGTATGTTATGCCAGCGAAAAATAAAGGAAAGACTAACGGTTTACTTTCCATGAATTGTTATGATGAAATGAAATAAATGTGTATTAGGTATTACTTGAATTATTATATAAAAGAAATATGCAATGTTTATAAATAATAAAACCACCCGACAACAATAAATAAAGGTAATAGACCGAACACATGAAAGCCGAACTAAGGAAATAATTAAAACACATGCACAGAGACACAAAATATTGGACGGAAAAATTTCGACAACCGAGTTTCTTAATGTATGCTTCTTTTTGTTTTATTGATATTATATTGAGATAGGACGAGGAAAAATGGTTAACCTGAGCTATCAAATGATAGTACGCTCACCCAAGGGAAACCCTGATCAACCCTACTGAGAAAGGAACTGGTAGGCCAAGTCGCGTATGTCAGCAAGCCACCGGCGAGAGATTGATCACCTCTTTTGGGGAGCTTGTTGATGCGATTACCACAAATTTTAAAGGGGGGAGTGAAGAGATAGACCGAGAGGTGAGAGAAAGAGTGTACACGGAACAGAATTAATAGTTTTGATTAAAGGTACCTAGAGATGATCTTTTTTCCCTAGCTGGTGGTGAGGCACCAGAGGACAGCTACGGACTGTCGTGTTATCAGCCAAGGGACTGATGGCGCTGAGCCGTTTGATACAAAAACCCGGATCACACACCGAGTTTCGAATGAACATTTTTTATTGCTGGGCGGAACTCGATACAACAACCTGGATCCCACACCGAGTATCGGGGGCCAAACGGTAGGTGAGATGTGAATTAACCGGTAAATGGTTCATACTCAAAATGTCCTACTAAGGTCAGATAAGGGCGGCCGAATTGAGCCGGGAAATCTGACGGTCAGATAAGGGCGGCCGAATTGAGCCGGGAAATCTGACGGGAGAGGCGGGCAGAGATTAGATAGTTTATTGATAAAATTTTCCGCGCCCAGATTTAATCGCTTCCTTTTCTTTTCACTATTCGGGAAATCAAGTAAACCGCTTTTGGAACTTGGTCGAACGTCTAGGCATTTCCATACTTTTATATTCTCCGAGGTACACAACCCGGATCCCACACCGAGTACAGAGGGAATGTTTTTTTTATTTTGCCCAGCGAGGAGTTTGGTACAATAACCCGGATCCCACACCGAGTACCAAATATCCGAATGGCGGTGAGTAAAGCGTAACCGGAAGAATGCGCGGCCAAAAGACGCCATGGCTTGAGAGTCAGTGTGAGGCCTCAAACATACCCAAAAGTCACTGATGAGCTCAAGTCCGGTGAAACAATGAGAGATAATATGAATAAGACGAATATGAATATGAGTAAAGATGAAATTGATAGAATATGATTATGATTAGATTAAACAGTAAAGATGAGAAACAGTTATGAAATAGGATATAGAAATGAGATACGATTATGACGAGATATTACAGATAGGATATGATATGATCGAATATGAGACATGATATGAGACATGATTAAAAATGAAACATGATTATAAATAGATGTTAAGGTCACAGATGACCAGTGAAAGAGTTAAAAACCGAAGGCCGAAGAGCCAAGGGAAATTATAGAGGGCATAGAGCGCCAGCGATTGAGGATTAAGAAATGAATTTTTTTTTGGGAGACATAAGAAAAATAATTAATGGATTGAATGAGAGTAGGAATATGATGATTTTATATTATTGACATTATGATATAGATAATTGATACGACTATATAGATAACTGATAAGACTATATAGATAATTGATACGAGATTAATAGATAATTATTACGAGATATAGATAATTAAAAATAGACTTAAAATGAGGGGGGTGAGTCAGATAAAGAAGACCACCACGGTAAATGCGAACAAGGGATGATAACGTATATAGTATAGTAAACGGAGGAGAAATTAGTATAGAGTATAAAATATTGGAGTGTTATTTATATTTAGGAATCAATAGTCAAACAAAGCAATCCAAGCCAATTTCAAAGCAAAGCAAGTAGAAGATATTTCAGAGCAGACGACAAATCAAAGTGATAATAAAGAAAAGAATTTGGAATAAACGTCAGAGTAGTTACGAGCAATAAGCAACCAGAATTTCAAAGCAACCAAAGCAAGAAAAGAGAAACGAGAAAACCAGTCAAGTAGACGAATAACCGTAAACATTGATAGCATCAGCAACCATACGAGAAGCAAAAGCAAAGAGAATAACGAAAAAAGTTTATTAAAAGCGGAAGAAAAGAAAAAAGTTCGTCACAGCAGAAGTGTCAACACCAGAGTATCAACTACAGCAGCAACAGGAACCGGCACAGATAGCGGATTGACCGATTTTGAATTCAACAGCAGCGAAGAGAACGAATTACGTAATATCGAAAACCAGTTGGCGACAATAGAATCAGTGAACGAAGAAGAGAATCTAGACAACAATCCAAACATGACAGCTTCTATAAACTCTTCAGTTCCGGATGCAAATATAATGTTAAATAACAACAACGCAATAGTAGGAGAATTCAGAGAAAAGTTTAGAGGAGAACCGTTCGACGGCAGCCTCAATAAATTGGATACATTTATAAAGGAATTTGAAGTGTATAAAAATATCTGCCAATGGACAGATCAAAAAGTAAAAGAGCGACTACCCTTGTATTTGAAAGGGAGCGCACAGGATGTATTCGTAGAAGAAGCAAGAGACGCAACGAAACTGACAACGTGGACAGAGATTAAAGAGTTCTTAATAAAAATATTCGGAATAGAGAAAAAAGGAAATAGGAAGATATTGGACTTCCTACACCGAAAACAAAGACGAGACGAATCAAATGCAGTGTACGCATGTGAATTAAAGAAATTGTGTAAAAAAAGCCTTCGGAAAAGCAGATTTGCCCGAAGATAAAATGGTAGACGTCTTCATAAGAGGAATCAAAAGAGAAGACATACGGGCCAACCTTGGATGCTTGGCACCAGAAACATTAGATAAAGCAGTAGCAATCGCAAATAGATGTGAAGCCCATCTGGGACTGGGGATACCAAGTGGCAGTCTTGGCCATGGAACCAACAACGTCAACAGTCAATACCAACAATCAAAACAACAATATCAATCCAGCTATGAATCAATTCATACCAAGAGCACAGCAGATGTTCAAGCCACCAGCAACGAGGAATCCGGAAGATAAAGGTAATAACCAAGTAAGTTATAATAATAATTTCAGGAACAATCCAAACGCAAACGAAAAATGCTCCACATGTCAGAAAATGGGACATCGATCAGAAAATTGTTTCCGAAATTACAACTGTCAGAGATGTGGTAGACGAGGGCACACTGAGAGAATATGCCAACAACTTAATAGCAAAGCATGTTACAATTGTGGTCAACAAGGACACATCGCAAGGCGATGCAACATAAGAGGAGAGCCAAATCAATCAAGACCAAATAACCCTATGGGAAATCCACAAATTAACGTGATGCAAGAAATAGACACGCTACGAGAAACACTACAGCGAATGCCCATGGAATTAAAAGAGATGATGCAACAGATGCCCACCAATATACAACAACAACGAATCAATGTAATGAGAAGCAATGAGGAGATTCAAGAGCTGCGGACTAGAGAATATCAAGAGCAACAACAAGCTGAATGGCAAAGACTACAAACAGAGGAAGCTCAAGAAATACAGCAGAGATGGGAAAATCGAAAACAAACCCCGAAGAGAATTAATATGATGAGAATGGAAATTTCAGATGAAACTCACACTGCGGAGCAGTGTGTTGAGAACGAAGGGGGAGGAAATATGATAACTGATAATGAGAAAACAATCGAATTAAGTACGATGGAGAAAGTAGAGGTCATCAAAGAATTTGCAGAGGAGGAAAAACAGAGACGGCGACAATTAAAAGAGACGACACCGGAGAGACCGGAAGCCCAAGAGATCAAACGAGCAGAAATGATGATAACGGAGGATCAAAACGAGGAAACATTAGTGTACGAGATAGACGAACTCGAAAATGAAATTATGACACAAAAGATAGAAAGTACACTCGAGAAAATAAAGCAAGAGGAAGCTCTAGAACAAGAGGAAGATCAATAGAAAGAAAAAGAAGCAACCCTGAAACAAGAGAAAGCGGAACTAAGAAAGAAGGCGCTAATATTAAAAATAGACGGAGCATTAAAGCATTTAGAGCAAGAACAAGCACTAGATCAAAAAATAGAAGTGCTGGCAAAGAAAGTTCTATCTCAAGAAAGGGAAGAACCAGAATTAAAACTACAAGAAGATAAGCAGGAAGCATCAACGTCACAAGAAAAAGAAAAGGTATCAGAACCAATAATAGCAAAAAATCGAATCCAGAGGATACTGCTACAAAAAATAGAAACAAGAATCAGAAAAGAAAAGCCCACGTGGAGCGAAGCTCAAATCGAGAACAGAATAAAAGAGATATGGTTCCAAACAAAAGGGCCAACAAAGATAATGAAAGAGGAGGAACAACCACATATTAATATGTTGAGACAAATACCAGACGATCAAACAGATGAAGATGAAAGTGAAATAAGCAGTCTGGGTGGAGAAATATTTCAATCATGCGAGGAAAATAAACCATATAAAGATGAATCAAAATCCGAATTAGAGGAAATGGAAACAAACGTGCCAAGAGAAGATGAAACCGAGATATTAAAAGAAATCAACGAGATTGTGGAAGAGGTAGACCGAAATCAGATGTTCTTAAACCTCAAAGATACAACCGCATACAGCAGAATAATGAAATTAATTGCGAAAGGATATCAACAAGATAATGGTACATTTACGGCATTATGGGAAGATATGATAAGAAAGTACCAGGAGAACTTGAAAGAATATGATAGAGAAGAGTATCAGGTAATTATTGATTTTCCAGAGATACCGAGACAGATAATAGCCACAAGAGGCGAAAGCACAAATGAGTTGTATGATTGGGTAGTGAAAAAGCTAGGACCCAGTTATAAAAATAAACCTTTATATTACCAAGGAAGGAAAATAAAGCGAGACATACACCTCGCGGATGCTCTAATATGGCCATACGGAATAAATGTAGTAACATTAAACAAAAATGAAAGCGAAGAAACGACAGCAGAAATATGGCAGAAAATTCAAATATCATATGCTAAAAAAATAAAACCTGGATTAGAAAAAGAGAGACAAAAGATAATGAGGCAAAACCAGATCAAAATGACAGAGCAAGCAATAGATCAAGCCAGAAAATATATTAACCGATTATCGTTAACCAGACCGATTTCAATGAAAATGTTTGTAGAAGCGGTACGGGATACAGATATTATGAGATTTGACAACGAGAGAACAGATGAGTTGATAGCCAAATACGGGGAGCACCAAAGAGATATGAGAGGAGATGAACCAATAAAGATAAGAATAAAGCTACCAAATGATGAAATAAAAGAAATACTAGTAGATCCCGATTGTCAAATGCACGAATTATACCGACGAATAAACCAAGAAATTATACAGCCAATAATCGAAAGTAGCGATGATGGTATGGTAGAAGACGTGGCAATAATGTACCATAAACGACAAATAAGTCCGCGAGAACGAACCCCAATATACGAATTAGGTATATGGGAAGACGGACAAACCATCAATATCATAGCCATGGATGAACAAGAGAGAAAAAATACGACAAAAAAGGAACAACAGATCCAAGAATTTCAAGAGGAAATGAAAAGAAAGATGGACCAAATATTAACCATCTACCAGTTATGGAGACAAGATGCGAAGTTAAGCACAAAGTTACAACCTATGGATGATTCACGATGCCGATCAACACCATGGAAAAAGGTGTATGATGAAAAGACAAAAGAGTGGAAATGGAAAACGGAGAGAACCGAACCAAAATGGAGAAAATATATACCAGGAGAGGCGCCAGAAGACGCAGCTAATGAAACAACCTTAGAATTATATGAAGATGAGCCATACGAAAACTTACCGGAAGAAATGATAAACGAAATGGAATGGCAACCAGAGGAAGACGAGGAAATAAATGATAGAGCTCGATTAGCCCCATACACATGGAAAATATGTGGATGGGCTGAGAAAGTAAAATCGGCTGAGGAAGAGAAAATCATCGGTATCACAAGTCATCAATTCTATACAGAAATCGGAGGATACCGGATGAAATTGAGAGTATACCCAAACGGAGATGGGGTTGGAAAAGGAAAATATCTATAAGTGTATTTTCTATTAGCAAGAGGCAGATATGATGGGAAGTTAGAATGGCCATTTAATCGAAAAGTCATAATTTCAATCGCTAAACCCGGAAAATGGGAAGAGCGACACAGCGAAAAATTGGGAGTAGACCCAAGATCTATGATAAGCCAGAAGCCAAGATCCACCGAAAATGTCGCAGGAGGAGTACCACAATTTCTGTTGAAAAAATATGTAACACCTCAATTCGTAAAAGACGACACGATATATATTACGATCGAAGTAGAAACAGAACGAGAAATGAAATTGCGAATTCAACAAGAACAAGCGAGACCGCGAATCAGTGTACTCGAAAAACGAGTTCCAGGAACAAGATATTTGCCCACAGATATAGACGATCCTGTGGAGGAAGGATTAACAAGATTAACAGAAACGCAAAAATGTAGAGAATTAGCAGCAATATTGAGAACTGGAGCAAAGAATCAAAGACGAACCGTAACAGATTTAGCAAAATGGATAATCGATTCTTGTAACAGAGTGGAGAACTTGCGAAATATAGTAAAAGAAATAGAGGAATATCGGAGAATGTATGCGTGGTACCCAGAGCAATTCCGAGAAATTATCCGAAAATGGAAACACACCGAATGGGCAGCCGAAACGATAGAGAAGTACAGTTTAAAAATTATGACACCAGATTTCGAACCAATTGAAAGAGAATTCTATATCACCGCCAAAGTGAGTGAAGTAAAAAAGAGAATACCATATGAATTGCCATTCCATTTACAATACGTAGGACGATCATTAGACGACGATCTTGAAATTGGAGTTACGCAAATGCAATTGGGGTTAATAAATATATTAACAGTAGCAAAGATCGCGGGTAGAGAACTCAATAAAAGAGAAATCAAAACGAAAACGCCAATAGGGCGACAAGAAAGTTTAAATACGCCAGAAGTTCCACCTGCAGCAGATGAAGTAATCGTCATTACAACAGGAGATGAAGAGATACTAAATGATCTAAATGATATTGTGGATGAAGAAACAACCAGGAGAATACCGGAATCAAGAGATTTGTTCATGACAGAAAACGAAGATGATATGATAACAGATGAACCAGACGAGCTAGTATGTGGTGAAAGACAACCAGTAGAAGTAATAGAGCCAGATACCGAAGAGGAAAATAAAAAGAAAGAGAGAAGACGCCGAAGCTCGACAGTAGACGAATGGGACAATTGGATAAATGAACGAGGGGCGACGACATCCAGAGCAACGACAGACGAACAACCCAAACGAAAAGAAACGGGTACAGCAATGGAAAAGAAATCCAGAGGACGACCAAAAATTGATAAACCAGCTCCAGAAAGGAAAACCAAAGAGCAAACGCAGATGGATCAATTGACAACGAAATTAAACAAGCTCAGTCAAGTAACAAAGCAGTTACAAGGAAAACTAAAAGGCCAAGAACAAGGAGCAAAGTAGATCAACAGACTAATAACTGATATGCTGGGATTAGCAAATCCAGAAATAAAGAGAAATTTAAAACTCAATAATATCGGGGCAGAAGCGAAGCAGCTTTGGGCAGCAATAAAACCAATAATAAATAAAATCATGGACAACAAAGTACGAACCACAACCAAAGATCCAGAGGAATTATTGTTAAAAATAAATCACTTAACGAAACGATCTGATGACCCAAATAGATATTTGGTAGGAATGGCCTATCTGATGTATAGCACGATAGTGATATACAGAAAGCGAAACTCCAGAGATAACAACCCCCAAACGGATATGAATTTGCCCAATAAACAGACATTATCAGGAAAGTAATCGACCATTCATCCTGACTCAAGGTGATGGCAAGCTTATAAATTTGGTAAAGTAAAGATGATGCAAAACCGAGATGATGCAAAGCGAAGTTAAAAGAGTTATTAACGGAAATTCGAGACAACAATTAATGCAAGTGATCCCAAAAACAGCAGAAAAAGGGATGAACGCAATAATGTAACTACAATACCTTATATGATGATGTGCTAAAGGGAGTAGAACCGTTTTGTAGTATATGATTGTGGATAATATAATAGATTGGCGAATAAAATACTCCACTAAAAGAAACGGAAGATGCCAAAAGCAAGCAAATCCGGTAAAAATTACAACAACGGCAAACAGCAGTACGTATAACGTATACCAAAGAAGTGGATTTCATAAAACGGAAATCAAGGAATGTTCCAGTAACAAGGAAATGTAGCAATATTCAATTGCGGACATCACATTCCACAATTCAAACAATGATACGAACGGACGGAAACACAGACGTAGTATCAAGTAACGCGGAAAGCGGAATGTAAGAAGGATTCACAGACAGGGAACGTATCTCAATGCTGGACGAAGTTAAATGTGGCAGCCGAGGAAGAAAAATAAAGACTACCCGAGTATACGCCTGCGGGGAAGAATAACGGCTGGAGACGGAACATGTCAAGGAGGAGAGTAAAACCTAATTGGAATCAACTTGTCCAAAGAGTAGTAGTGATTGAAAGCTAATCAGTTAAAAGTTAGGAGAAATATCAAAGGAATTTCGATCCAGACCGAAGCAATGAAAAAGTATGCCTCCAATGTTTAGCAACAGAATAGATTCATGCAATAACCCGGGAAATGTCAAATCGATCGATACACGCCGAACCAGAACTTGTAGACTCCACTTAATTGAAAAGCGCAATATTTGATGAAGTGAAGACAGTGCAAGAGAAACAGAAACCAACACGCAAAAAAAGCGCATTAGGATGAATTGCGGAGAACCGGAAGAAATCGGAAAACCAACGATTACCACAACTATGCCGTATCAGAGGTCACGCCAACAGTAGTAATATCAACCGATAACCCAAATCGGAGAGTTTATTAAAAGGGCGAACTGGTGAGCAAATGTGACGAAATGGTAGCCTAGTACAAATTACAAAGGAATATTTTTATCGCGAACAGCAATACCGAACGCAAAAGCGCAAATAGACCCCAAAAGAATGGTAAAATTAATATCTGTATATCAATAACAAGATGGATTTCTTAATATCCAAAGGATTGGCACAACGAGAAGATAATATTCGATTTAGTTAAAACGACTGCATATTGAAATAGAAGAAATACAAAAAAACAAAATTGCCCAGGCAATCACGAATCCAGATAAAAACGCAATTCCACTACTACCACTCCAGGAAGGATATTTTTTGGAGAAATTGTTGGAGAGTTATGTATACATAAATGTGAAAAGACAATTGCAAAACTACCAGAAAATATCAAAACCAATTCCAAGAGATAAATGTTATACCCAACGAACTAGAAAATAAATGCCTAAAGGAAAAATCAGATTCCGCTCAACCAGTGGAACAAAGGAGATAATCCAGAGAAATTCGTACCTAACATGTTTCAGCTGCAGCAAATGTATATGGAACCATTATTCGAATAAAAGACCGGAAGTTGGTTTACAGTTCCCAACTCGAGTAATTGTTAGCACGCCAAAAATATTTGGACTGACAGAATTGGCCCAGCGAAGCAGATTCACAACCAGTAATTATCACAGAGTGGGAATATTACCAAGACAAAAAAGATCTGGAACGAGCCAGAGAAACATTTATTTTCCGAGCGCAAAGGCAAGCCATACTATCCATAATTGTGCAATAACGGGAGTAACAACTAATGGAGAGAAACCTAATAAACGAATTGCGTTATTATCTACCAGATCATTTTCAAGCATGCAACAGCAATATGATGAAAGCATGTGGGGAAGATTCTTATCTTTCGACAAATGATGGCAGGAATCTTAGAACACATTCTCAATTATTCCCTAAATGTAAAGCAGTGATCTTAACACACAGAATGTTAGCATGTTTCGATTATTTACAAAAGAGAAAGAAAAAATCAACTGGAAATGAGCAATTGGGGATTCTTACCGTTTCTTAGCAAAGACAATGGTGTTACATGGCACTCCAAAGATATCCACAAGAAAAAGGTTCGTAGAATTCTACTAAAATGAATGGTACTGGATGAAGAGGTCGGACGAAAATTTAAAGCAATAATGAAGATAGAAGCCAGAGAAACCAGAATGAAGCGACAAGAAACAAGCAAAACTGGATAACGATGGATAAATTTCAACGATGATAGCAGCGACAACAGCGGCAATGAATGAACAACCAAAGGAAGGAACGCCCAGATGCTACTCAAGAGCAATCAACACATGGGAAAATCGAAAAGAAACAAGACATAGTGAACATTAACAATCATCCACCACCAGTAATATAAAATGTTCTAAAGAAAGCAAACCAAACATCAGTAGACGAGAAACGCACCGATGGAACGACACGTAACCGAACCAAAGACCAACAACAACTAGAAAACAAATTTATCCAGTACCATATGAACAAATTGGGCAGACCTTAGTACAAGAACCAGCCATCAAAGAATCGAGAAAGTGTGGAATCAAGACCCAGAAACTCAACTCATAGCTATGTTTAACAACGTTAGCTGACCAACTTAACGGTACCCATAGAAATACAAGTGAAATAGAGCATAAAAAGCAATGGATGAAATACCGGAGCAAACATACTCAAGCAATAAAAATGGAAAATAAAATACCCAGGAAGACTATGGCCATGTGATAGAAGAAGCTAACATGGATGTAATAACTTGCAAAGGCAAGGAATCAGTAGACGGTCCAATCGGAAAAATCTGGTCAATTAATCGAATATAAAAATTTAAAAATCAATACGGTATTAGCAGTCATCAGGAGACTGAAGCGCAGATTCATATTGGAAACAGATCTCATGCCAGAATATTAAAGGAAATAATAATCGATCTAGGAATCAATGGAGCTGAGAGATAAAACCGGACGAATATGTATGTTGAAATCAAAAGTGAAGATGCTCAGAGAAATAGTGGTGCCAGGGCGCACACGAAAATGATTTGTTACGTGAAAGTGGACGAGGAAACTGGTGAATGATTTTGACCTAATCACAATTTGAGAAAAAGAAAGACTGCCATTAGCCAAGAGAGAAGTGTATGTAACGAAACAACAATGAAATTCCAATCAACCATTACAAATTTCGACGAAGAAGATAAAGTCATTTACGAAAATGGGAACGATTGGGAAAACTAACAACCGATGATGGACATCGACTTCCAACAACAAAAACCGAAGGAACCGAGGAGGCAATTATGGAGCACGACAGTCAGCCTATTAAAACGAAAACTGAGAAGAACAATTTACAAAAACTGTTAATGGAATTTAAAAGATATATGCAGCAATCTGCTTAGATCTCGGTACGAAAGCGATGTGACCGGAACACACGATACCATTAACAGACGGATACCCCAATAACACTGCGGCCATATCGATTGGCCAAAGAAGCCCAGAAATCAGTACAGAAAAAGAAGTTCAAAAAGAATGTTAGACGCAGGGTAATCGAACCAAGTTGCTCGCCATGGCAATTTCAAGTAGTCATGGTAAAGAAAAAGGACGGAACACAAAACGGTTCTGTTAGACTATCGACGACTCAAACACAGTAAACCTAAACGGGATACATACCCGTTACCAGATGTAAAACGAGAAATGTTACAAAACGTTACAACGAGCAGCTATTTTACATCATTAGATCTAAAGTGGTTATTGGCAAATAAAGGTCAAAAGAGGGAGGACAGAGAGAAAACTGCCTTTACAAATCGAACAGACCTATACCAATTCAAGAAAATGCCGTTCCGGACTAACTAACGCACTCAGCTTCATTTCAGAGATGTATGAACCTTTGTACACACCGCATCAAACAATTGTATGGTATATATTGATGAATTTTTTAATTTATTCTACGCACCTTCGAGCTAACATTTAAAAGAATATCCGTAATGTATTCATTCGACCTGAAGACAATGGAAATTAAAAAATTGAAACCATCAAATGTGACTGGGCAAAGGAAAGTTACCTTCTTGGGACAAAATGTGTCAGCAAAGGAAAAAGAACACCAGAACCCAAGAAAACATCGAAAAAGATAAAGAATTGCCCTGTACCAAAGACAGTCACACAAGTGCAAGAAATCTAGGCTATGTGGATACTATCGAAAGTTCATCAAGAGTTATGCAAGCCATTCGCAAAACCAATACAAGAATTAACCAAAAAAAGATACCCGCCGTTTTCATAATGGGAAAACAAGAACTACAAACAGCCTTGAAACGCTAAGTAAACTGATATCAGCACCAATACTCGTACACCCCGGATTTTAAGAAACCAGTTTTTTGTTAGCCGGAAACAGACGCCCAAGGATATGCATCTGGAGCAGTCCCCTAGGACAATGGGATGAATGAGAAAAGAAGAACGAAGTTATTGATATTAACAAGTCGAACATTCCAGAAACATGCAAAAACTAACTCTGTGACCTGAAAGAGAGGCATTGCATATTCAAGCTATTAAACACTTCAAATACTTGTTATGGGGGCATGAGATATATATCACTTACAGACCATCAACCATTAGTATGGTTAGGCCAACACAAAGCAAGCCTCTAGCAGATTTGATGAGATGGGCAAATGCAGTTGCAAAGAATATTCACCCGTATGTAAATCAAAATCAGGAAAGCACGCTCAAAAAACGCAGATTGTATTCAAAGATTTGTATTGAAGAACTAATGGGAATCAGGATGTAAGACGAATAATGCCAAATGAATCATCCGCAAGAAGTATAGATTTTTAAACAAACTGAGAAATGAAGCAGAAGAAGACGAGGAGTTGAAAACAATAATCGAATGTTATGGAACTAATGAATGAAATCTTCGAGAACAACACAGTAAACTGAAGGAAGCATATGGAGAAACACAGACATCGATAATCACTAGAGAAGGCATGTTATATTAATGGATGACGAGAAACGACTATATGTGCTTAAACCAAGAGTACAAAGAGGTATTGATGCAATATCACGATGGAAAAACTTGGAGGACACAATGTCAGCAAAAAAAGACCAGGAAAGCAAGACTGGCCAAAAAATATTAATTGGCCAAACCATTGGGAGAGCGTAAAAGGATGGATAAAGAATGTCTGATATGCGGCAAACGAGAAAGAAGCAAACAGGAAGCAAATTGAAAGCACCGCTAAAACCAATGCCATAATTACCACCAGAACCAAATGACGATTGATCGCAATGGATGTAGTAAAATGGACCCTTGCCAGAACAGATGATGAATATCTATATATTAGTGTGGACATTATTTATCAAATCCCCGAAGCATTCGCGAATACCAGATCATAAAGCCCAGAACATACGGAGAACCTAGTAAGGAAATATGCTTAGTATACGGAACCCCCAAACAGATCCTAACGATAAGGAACCAACTTTAATGAAGCCGAAAAAATCAATAAAGAGGAAGTAAACAAATTACTTACAGATTGCGAAATTGAGAAACATCGCCTTAATCAGTCCGCAACAAACGGACAAACCCAAACGATTCAATGGCAATTAATTGAAAATGATTGTCAATTATGTAAGCAGACAGAAGCAAGACCAAAAGGATTGGGACACGATATATAAACCGCTATGCCTTATGGCATATTAGAATGTCAATACACCAGCAACGAAAATGAGTCCATTTTAAATAATGTACGGCAGAGAATCACATGCCGATAGACACTTTGGGAATATCAAACCGGCCGATATCACAGTAAATGGAAATTGAATTGATTATGTAACAGGATTCAAAGAGCGAAATGCAAGAGATCTGGAAAACAGCAGTATAAATATTAGAATTTAAATCAGGAAAAGCATATAAGAATTACATATAAAACGAGACGTACGTGAACATAATTTCCAAGTTGGAGACTGGGTAATAATCGCGACGGTATCAGCCAAGAATTTATCACCAGGAGTAGCCAGAAAAACTAGCAAAAGAAGTGGTAAAAAGGACCATATAGATAATGTACGTAAACGAGAAAATGCCCGAGAATAAACTGGTCAAATAACCCACTCACTAGATCCCATCTACGTAAATGTGGAATAGATTAAAGCAATACCGGAGAGAACGATAACAAGAGAACAGGGAACGAGGTATGCAAAACTCAGATCACAAACTCAACAACTGAGATAAACCGGACACGGATGAGTCGGATAGAAGCAACATCAAAAATAATACCGTAGAGGAACCTAAACCAGAATGAACCCAAAATAACCCTTAAACGCGAACCCAAGATTAAATGTAGACAAGATGGATATAATCAGTGAAGGCTATCAAAAGAAATATGCCCAAGAATGGGTCGAAGGAAAAGGAATGGATGAGAATAGTAAACCAAGCGGAAAAATCGCAATGGACTACGCTAAAGAGCTAAAGTCCACCAGAAATGGAATAGCATTAAAGAGAGTATACCCATGATCTTCACCATTGGCAGATAGTAGAGGGAAACGTACGCTTACATATCGCAGTACAACACAGAAAACACTCAAAGGATAATAGATATAAATCCACTTAATGCAGAAATGCGGACACGCCTCAAAATACCAAACGAAGAGGGAAAAAAAAAACCAAAAAACCCACCCATTAATGTTCGCAAGTCGCAGCAAGAGCTTCTACAAACAGTCCTGAGAGAACTACCTAAAAAACAGGATCAAATCGTTTAAAGGAAAAAAGAAAAATGGAGAAAATAATGTATTACATATGCACTGAAATCCAGACAAGCAAGCACAATAAATTTATGAACCAGCAATGCGATATTAGAGAAGAGAAATAATTGGGCACAACATTCAAACCATTATGGAAGACCCAATCGACGTCACGCCAAACAAGACGAAGCAGCAGCCAATCTGATGAAAATGGACCTACGAAGGATCATCACTTAAAGTTATTCAATGTAAACTATAATGGTAAGAAAACAGAAAACGTTTATAAAAGAAACAATATACGCCTTCAACTATCCAATTCCCAAAAACAATAAAAAGCAATGTTGAAGTGGGAAGGACTGAAAATTCACCAAATCATCAGACCAAAGAAGAAATACGAATTGGAGACAGAAACAGAAACAACTAATTGATGATAAATAACACACAGATGGCATCGAAGCAAATAAAGATTTCAAGCGAAGCAAACAAGAGATAAAAGAGATGGATCGATATAAAAAACAAGATAAAAAAAGTATAATCGAAGGAAATAAATTTGAAATAATAAATGTCGAGACACATTTTCAAAAGAAACCCCGGATGGAAATAATAACATGGAAAGGAAGTGATGACAACAAAAAAACCCCAAGATGATCAAATGCCTAGAGACGAAAAATAAATCTGCACAACAAAGAGAAAAGGAATCATCCAACGAGGAACGTCAAGACGAACAGCTAATAACCGGGGAAAACGAAACAAAGGATGATATTACTAACATACAAAGGAAAAATCAAAAACCGAACCGAAACCCTGCCTACAAAAAATAATGATATTAATCTACGTCCATCAAGTTAAACGGAAGCTGAGACGAAAACATCACGAAGGAAATAAAAATCGTTCAGAATATGAACAATAAATGAGAAAGTCTCAAGCAAAAGGAATATGCTTAACAACTGACAATGAATACAAGGCATAAGCTGTCATTCGAGCTCCATAGGAAAACCAAGGAAAGATGAAATTACGTCCGAAAGACTCCAATTCACAATGCCAAAACCAACCAAGATGTTATTAGAGAATGCTACAAAAGACAGAAACGAAGAATTTAAGTAGAGCCAGGGAATAGCCCAAATTGGCGAAATATTAAATAAGAGGAATAGAAACAATTGAACAAGTTTATAAATAAAATTATCGATTGTTGGAAAATGAATTGAAAGCAGGAAAGAATGTGAATGGGATAGTCCTAGAGGGCATGCCGGAATATATAATATGTGCCAACAACGATATAATAATAACTTGCCTTGGCAAAAACCCTGGGGAAGAAAAAATTCACAACACCAAAAGAAGAGCCTTATCAAACGTCGAGTACGAGAAAATAAAGAAATAATCATAAAGTAGAATCAAAACCCAAAGAGTGGAGAGAGAATAATAGTTTTGAAAATATAGGCAAAGAACCCATTTAACAAAAGTCCTGTGTATTCCGAAAACTAAAAAGAAACGGAAACGAACTGAATGAAAGAATCAAATGTCAATTCAAATGAGGATATTCAAAAAATCAAAATCCCCGTATTCCCAACAAAAAAGAAAACGTGGAAAAGTATATAGTACACGTCCGAAAGGAAGAGATGATTACTGGAAATCAATAAACAGAAAAAGTTACTTAGAAATCAATTACCGACAGCACGTCCAGAAAAAAAGAAACAAAAAGAGGACATACCAACGCCAGATCGAGAAAGCAAAGCAGTAATAAATAAATATAGAATCGAATGCGGGCAATGAAGAAGAAATATTAATTGAGAATACAGGTGAAAAACCTATCAAACATCCTCTACAAAAATCTGCCGTATAAACGAACCTAAAGGAAACGAAACAGTAAACAAAAAATCCAATTGAAACAAGCAAAACTATTAAGAATCAAAAAGTATCGGCATCCCAAAGAAACAGGAACTCGGAAAATATGTAAATAAATATCCAAAAGGGAACTCCTGAAACATTGGAGAAACGATAAACAAGGAAACCACCCAAGTCAAACGTGACCGATCAATCCATATAACAAAAAACAATCTGGGAGAAAAAAACAAAGTAAACGAGACATGGTAAAAGGAATGTTCATGGACGACCAGCCAATCTTTCAATTCACGAAGCAATTACAACTCCAGAAAGTACTTAAAAAATTGTCCAACCCAAAAAGAAAGAATAATGGAGACACACCATGCAAGAGAAACACAACCATGCAAGCCAAAGAAACGAAAGTTATTACGATAAAGATGTTTGATAAACAACAGCGGTAGTAGCAGCGTAGTAATGCTGATATAATCCAACTCATGAGACCTACTAAATGCCAGAAAGAAACCAAACCAAAAGAAAAGATTATGGCCGCACTAGAAAAATTCAATTATGATATTCGAATTAGGACAATACGAATGCAGAAAGAGCCGAGGAATACGAAACATAGAAATTCTAAGCACAGTGAGACTCTGGTTAAAAGAACCGCCCTATCGAAAGCCAACAATGGTCAAATGATTTTTGATGTAATAGAAATAACGAATGAAGAAAATGGGGATAATACGGACATGCGTATAAAGTCCCAGAGACGATGGTGTAAACGAAAAAAGGAGTACATTAGTATATAGTGTAAAATATTATTAGTATAATAGTAGTAAATAACAATTATATCTATATGTAAATATCGGTACAAAATGCGTTAGAGGACAATAAGCCAAACAGAGAGAAATGCCGATGAATTAATGATGTATTGAATCAACCAGATGAATCCGAATAATGCGGAATCAACAAGAAATCAAGCTAAGAATACCACCCATTCCACAGAAGCGATACAACAACCAGCCAGCGTGCCATAGTACCTAATAGAGATGCAGAATGAATCAGGAATATACAAGATCAAGGAATCGAGGCAAACAATGGAGACGACAAAGCGAAATTAATGACATTAATAACAAACAATGCGCCAAAAACTCAATGGACAAATACTCATCTAGTATTAAACGGAAACGTGAACAGAGGGCTACAACAGCCATAAACTAGAAGAGCAACAGAGAACTATACTACAATTACAGAGAAATAAATGAACAATTAGCTGATCAAGATTAGATGGCAAGCTGAATGAAATTAGAAGACCACGTAACAGCCAACTACACGTAGATCCAGCAAGTTTGGTGGAATGGAATAGCATCAAATGCCAGAATTCAGCCCAGAACCGGATTCAACAGTAGAGTAAAAAATAAAGCGTACCGTGTAAATATTGTAAAATAAAACGATTCAGAAAGTAAAGCCGTTCAAGTAATTGAAAATTTTGTAGATATGCAGACAATCATCGGAGAATAAGAAGGAAGCGAGAATCCATCCGAAACTACGAAACGAAATATGAAAAGAAAAAATTAGAGTGGGTGAACGATATAAAAAGAAAGACTAAAATGTTGTAAATGTAAAAGAATTAATAATTGGAAGCGAGACAGAACGAAATGCGTATGCAAGAATTGTACAGATTGTAAACGATAAAAAGTGATAGAAACAAGAAACAATAAATGCCCTGGATGTGACGAAACGTTTGAAAGAGATGAAGATCCTATAACAATGGATAAAGCCACCAACAAAAGAAATCAATAATTCTTAATTAGTTTCAATGCCAAAAGTAACAGAAGCGAATGGAACGGACTTATGAAGAAGTCGAAAAGTCAACACAAAATGAATGTGGAAATATAAACGAATAGTATGCGGAAAATGTCAAACGATCACTAAGAAAAGACTATGGAAGAACACCATAGAGAGCTATGCATTAAGAAGGGAGGAAAAAATGCGAAGTTTTGTGGAAGTTACCGACGAATGGATAAAAATAGAAATGGAACATCGGAATCCAAAAAAGAAGGAACAAATATGTGATCTATATGAGGAGTATGCGCAACAACTGCGACAAGAGAGACTAAAGTCAAATTAAAAGAACATTGAAACGAATGTAGCGGGCAATCAAGTCAAATGTCCGTTGGAACTATTCAATTGCGAGCTCAACACCCAATTACGGAAATGCAAAAGCATATGATAGAAAATAGTATCCGAGCACACACGAAATTATGATGAAAAACGAATAGGAATGTTTGGCATGGGAAGTAAAAAGCCTACGAACAGAAAATGATACACAAGGTCACTAATAAGAGAAAATATTAGAACTAGAAAGAACTCTTGAAGAAAAACCAAAGGAAATACCACTCAAGAAAATGGCTAAATGGAAAGAAAATTCAACAGATGACCAAACAGCCTAAGGAATTAGAAAACCCAACAACTCCTATAGCCAGAACGACCCCACAA